>ML662452.1:702450-724155 GCA_007570785.1 Antilocapra americana | reverse complement strand
ACACAGCACACAACAGTCACACACACACAACAGTCACACACACAACACACAATAGTCACACACACACACTCAACAGCCACACACATGCACACACACAGCACACAACAGCCACACACAGCACACATATACATAAGCGCATACACAGCACACATACATGTACAACATACACACACAGAAACATGCAAACACAGACATATGTACATACAGACATACGCACACATGTGTACACATACACAAGATTGCTGGGAGAAATATCAATAACCTCAGATATGCAGACGACACCACCCTTACGGCAGAAAGTGAAGAACTAAAGAGCCTCTTGATTAAAGTGAAAGAGGAGAGTGAAAAAGTTGGCTTAAAGCTCAACATTCAGAAAACTAAGATCATGGCATCTGGTCCCATCACTTCATGGCAGATAGATGGGGAAACAGTGGAAACAGTGAGACTTTGTTTTGGGGCTCCAAAATCACTGCAGATGGTGATTGCAGCCAAGAAATTAAAAGATGCTTACTCCTTGGAAGGAAAGTTACAACCAACCTAGATAGCATATTAAAAAGCAGAGACATTACTTTGCCAACAAAGGTTCATGTAGTCAAGGCTATGGTTTTTCCAGTGGTCATGTATGGATGTGAGTGTTGGATGGTGAAGAAAGCTGAGCACTGAAGAATTGATGGTTTTGAACTGTGGTGTTGGAGAAGACTCTTGAGAGTCCCTTGGAATGCAAGGAGATCCAACGAGTACATCCTAAAGGAGATCAGTCCTGGGTGTTCATTGGAAGGTCTTATGTTGAAGCTGAAACTCCAGTATTTTGACCACCTGATGTGAGCAACCAACTCATTGGAAAAGACCCTGATGCTGGGAAAGATTGGGGGTAGGAGGAGAAGGGGACGACAGAGGATGAGATGGCTGGATAGCATCACCAACTCAGTGGACATGAGTTTGAGTAAGCTCCAGGAGTTGGTGATGGACAAGGAGGCCTGGTGTCCCGTGGTCCACGGGGTCGCAAAAAGTTGGACACAACTGAGTGCCTGAACTGAACTATTCATTTATTTTATCTAGCTTGGTTTTATTGTTAGGTTTGAAGAGGTGATGTGTGTGTAAAATAAATGTTCCAAATGGACTTGGTTATTTTTCACATTAGGAGTAGTTCCTCGCCTTCCTTCCTGTCATACCCAGTTTTCCAGAGATAACAGCACAATGAATCTCTTCTGAGTGTCTCCAGAAATATGTGTTTGTCTAAGACATACTTCCCTATTCTCTAATGTATATTTTGTGTACACGTAGTAGCATGTGGACATAATTATGCACGTGGAGTTTTCATTTAATGGTATGCCTGTGACCTAGTCCACTTCAGTGGTGAGGACGGTGGGGGTGGTGATGACCCAGCTTGTGCTCCCACAGGTACACCAACATTCTCAAACTGACGTAACTCTGAGTTTGGATCCTTGCAACCATCCTTACCGTAGCTCTGACTCCATTCCCCAAACCCTTCTGCAGCATCGGCTCTCAGCCTGACATCACTGCCTCTCCCTTAGGGGGCACCTTATTCTGTTTAAGGGCTGCATAATATTCCTTTAAACTGATGTGTCCCACTGACATGTCTTGTGTGAGGTCAATGATGTCTTAGGTTTATTTATCCTGTGTTTGGCTCTTGCAAGCAGCGTCTCAATCTTTCAGTACTTTACTGCATTCCTTTGAGCTTGTGCTTTCTGTACATATTTGTAATATCAATTAATCAAGTTGTAACAGCTGTTTGTCAAACACCAAATGCTGGTTTTCTTCTCACTGAGAGGACAAATGGGGAGGACTCAGTGACACAGGCACTTCATGCGTCTCTGCTCTCGGAGCTGATTCACAGCCCACGGAGTCCAAGAGCTTGCTGACTGTTAGGTGCATTAAGTGAGCAAAAGCTGCCATTTTTTAATTATACACAATATATTAAATATTTTGATTTACTAGATGTCATTAAATTTATAGAAACATTACCCTTATTCTATATATCAGGAAAGGACACACACAGTCTCAAAGATAAAAGGAGCAGTGTCGTCTTTGAAATTCCGCTCTTTGGAATACAAATCTAGACCCTGTTTCTTCTAGACCCACTCTCAGGATTTGACCCAGGGAGTGCTCCTCTGCCTCCACCGCATAGGGTGAATGCTAGCTTGCGAGAGAAAATACTGGACACAAGAATCAATAAGACTGAAATGACACCTAACATGCCTTAAAGGCTTATCGCATGAGACCCGTTACAGCTTCCTGAGGACGGTCACGCTAGGAGGCTCAGTCTACGGCTGTTGCCGTTTTAGATTAGAAAACGGGAAGTAAAGCGAAGCAAACTTGAGTAACTGCCTAGTATCACAGGAGCTAGTAACGAGGGAAGACTCACCTCCAGATGGGACCGCCTCTAGAGCCCAAAGTCTTGAATGCTACTTCTCTACTGGAAACTAAAATAAATATGACACAGATACCTTTAAAGACCTTGACAATGATATGCATCGGTCGTGCTGAATCCCAAATGTATCTGCATTTCCTACAGTCTCCTGTCCTTTATTTTCAAAAATCTTCACTATTCCTCTTGAGGAGTCTGTCTCAGCTTCTCTTTTAATATGAGCTCTCCTGTAGTGGCTGTTCAATTGTTTAATAAATATCTGTATTTTTTAAGTGACAAACTCACCAGAATTGGCCATTACTTAATAATCATGAACACCAAGCTTATGAATGTTTCATGCTCACTCATTTCTGCTGAGCCTGTAACCCCACGTGTCTGTAGCTGCAGATTATGCAGGGAACAATGCAGAGCATATGTTTTGTGTGTTTTCCTCAACAATTTGATGACGGAAGAACACCTGGCAGAGTTGGGGATAATGTAAGAAATGGTCGCCTTTTGTCGTCTGAGTGCTTGAAATAAAAATCTCAAATGGCAAGTTGTAATCCAAACCACAGTAATTATAGAAGACTGTATAAAAAGGTATACATTTGAAATTCATAAACCTAAATGAGTCCCTCTGCAAGTAAGTAAACTGAATTCAATTTTCCGCAGCAACTACCCGTTGACGCCCTCACCCAAAACGCCGCAGACACTGTGCCGCTCAAATGCTAAGAAGTTTCTAGTTTGGAACTCAGTTTCTTTGCTGTCTCCTGCTTGTTTCAGTCAGTTAATATTGGAGTCGCTGTGGTGTGAGAGAAGAGCACACTGCTGACGCGAGGAGAGCGGGGAGCCCATGAAGGGTGGGGGTACAGGGGAGTTTCCTGCAAGGGGGTTGCTTACACCTGATGGCGGCTCCAGAGGCCGTTACTTGGCAGAGGGCAGGGTGTGGAGGAGGTGGTAGACGCCGCCAGAGCCCATGGGAGAAGCTGGCGAGAGCCAGGGAGGGGATCAGTTCAGTTCAGTCGCTCAGTCGTGGCCGAGTCTGCGACCCCGTGGACTGCAGCATGCCAGGCCTCCCTGCCCATCGTCAGTTCCTGGAGCCTACTCAAATGCATGTCCGTCGAGTTGGTGATGTCATCCCACCACCTCAACTCAGGGAATGAGAGGAAGGGCGGTGTGAGGTGGGCAGGAGCCAGAGCCTGCAGAGACTGCAGACCATGAGTAACAGAGAATGTGAGCATCCAAAGGGTGGGGGATCTGGGGAGAGGCACGGTCTGCGTCCTGTTGATAAAGATCGGGATCATTCCAGCTGCTAGGCGCTGCGTGAGAAATGGGGGGCAGGATTTGGGGCGCACTTGCCTTAGTCCAGGCGTGTCTGAGATGACGCTGGCCTGAAGGGCTGGCTCAGAAGAATGATGGTGAGCTGGAGAGATGTCCTCGGACTTGAGAGCCATTGTGGGCGGGGAGCACACGAACAGTGCGGGCCTT
Organism: Antilocapra americana; assembly: GCA_007570785.1. Taxonomy (NCBI): domain Eukaryota; kingdom Metazoa; phylum Chordata; class Mammalia; order Artiodactyla; family Antilocapridae; genus Antilocapra; species Antilocapra americana. The sequence goes on along the minus strand of ML662452.1, from coordinate 720,299 downwards.
GGTGTTGCAGTGGAGAGGGGTGCCCGGAGTGGCTTGGAGAGGGTGATTCTGCAACCTGGGGAGGCTTCTGTCTCGGGCTTCACAACATTATTTCAAAATTCCCTGTTTCCTGGGAATTTGTAGCAAGAAAAGAAAAGTGCGTATACAAAGGACCACTTCCCAACTGTGCTTCACACGGCCACGCTTTTTAGCCACATCGCTGTGACTAAGGGTGTGCTTCCCGTTGAGGTCACCACCCTACTCCCAGTAGCTGCTGGGACCCCAGGCAGATGGCAGGTCCCCAGTAAGGAGCCTGTTACAGCAGCCGAGCCGTGCTCCTTCCCAGTACCGAGTCCTTTAGAGCAGCCGAGCCGTGTTCCAGTCCGGCGCATGAGAGTCTTGGGCAGGAGGCTGTCCTTCCCTCCCCATCTTTATTTTTTCTAAACTTGTGCCTAAGTTCCTCATTTATGGACTATTTTATGGATTTAGGTGAACTGATACTAAAGTTCATATGGAAAAATTAATATGTAAGCAGAGCCAGGAAAAAATGAACTTCAAAAAGTAAAAAGCTCTGATGGGGGCTAGTCCTAGCAAACATTAGAACACACCACACAGATTCTTTGGGTAAATCCGTGCGGAGTGGAGGCACAGACAGACTGACAGACCAGTGAATGGGGCCTCCCAGGGGGCTCAGTGGTGAAGACGCACCTCCAGTGCAGGAGACACCAGAGGCTCGGGGATGATCCCGGGCTCAGGAAGACCCCTGGAGAAGGAAATGGCAGCCCACTCCAGTGTCCTTGCCGGGAGAACCCCACGGACAGAGGAGCCTGGCGGGCTGCAGTCCGCGGGTCAGGCACGACTGAGGACTGAACACACAGACCAGTGAGGCAGAAGAGAAAGCCTGGTCGAGTCCGAGGTCTTTACAGAAATTGAGGGTGTAATGAAGGTAGCGTCTCAAAGCACTGAGGTGAAGAATGGCTTTCTAATAAATGATACTGGGACAACTGAGTAGCCATCTGGAAAGTGATAAAATGGGATCCATATTTCACACCATGTATAAGAATACACTCCAAATAGATCAGGGGTCTAGAGTAAAAATGTGAAACTGGGAATGTGCTAGAAGAAAACATGGGTAAACTCCACTTCAGCCATAGTGGACAGAAAGCCTTCCAGCTGTGACTTCAGATCCAAACGTAATACAGGAAAAGACTGACAAGTTGACTACAATAAGAGAAAGAAGTTACGTGGGGGGAACCCCAACAAAAACATACGTGAAATCAAAAGATCAATAAAAACTGCGAGACAGTATGTATAAAATATACACCAGTAATGTCTCCAGTGCATTAAAATCTCCTGGAAACTGAGACACAAAGGGGCCAAACGCTGGTCTTGCTCAACGGCAAAGGACAGGGCCCGGGGCTGCCGGTCCCCGTTTAGGACCGGACGCCTCCGCTCCCAGGGCGCGAGTTCAACCCCGGCTCCGGGGGCTGGGGCCCCGCAGGGACGCAGAGCGAGCGGCCCAGGACCGCGCGGCCCTCGCGGCGCCGCCAGCAGCTCCTCTGGGCGGGGACGCGCTCGGCTGCCCGCCCCGGCTGCGGCGCGGGGCTGAGGCGGCTCCGGTCCGCAGGGCCTCCCCGGGAGGCCGCCCCGGCGGCGGACGTCTGGCGCCCGAGGCGGTCGGCCACTGCGGCTTGTCGGCGGGAGAGGAGTGGGTGAACGGCGCGTCCGCGCACCCGGAGCAGAGGCGGACGCCTTCTGCAGTGTGCCTCGGGGGCTCCAGAGCACGCCGCGGAGGGGCGAGAGCCCAGTTCAGGGAGAACCTGCAGTATATTCTGCCAGTAAGAAAAAAGGCTCTCAGGTATGCGCAGATCTGCTCACTGGTGCACAAGAGATGCAGGCTGGGTAAATAAAAACTGAATAGGTCCTGTAGGGGCTGGGTGAGGAGAGGGTAGAAAAAGTTGAAAATGGGAGCGAGGTGACGGGAAAGAAAGGAGAGACACTTCTGAGGAGCCTGTGCTTTGACGTTCGGAACCAGAGTCACAAAACACACACCAAAAGATAAACATACAAGCGAAACATCTGTTTATAAGCACAGTCAAGCAGGATGTGAGGGGAACCCAAATCTGGGGTGTAAGTAGTAATAAATTAATGTGACCGTGTCACAAATGAAGGGGTAGAAGAAGCAACCCGAGTAACTTTGGGAAAGAGAATTCTAACTGGATATTACAAGGCCCAAGGAAAATTAGAGCTGTTTTAATGCCAGTCTTGACTCTGTAAATCTGTTTCTCACGGAAGAATGTGTGAGCAATTCTAAAGTAAATTTTTTGTGTATATGAGGATAAAAAATTATAACCATGTGAAGTGATGGATATTAACCAAACTTATTGTGATGGCCAGTTCACAGTATATATATATAGTTATCTAAGGGGTGTGTCTATTGTGGTTTTGGAAACTAGAATGGCAAGACTGAGAGAAAACTGAGACAGAAGCAGAAATATTAATATCAACTTCAGTATTTTAGTTTATGATCTAAGAGGCTATTGTTTTCCCCATTGTGTATCATTTCCTACTAACATCACAAATAGGCAGTCAATGAATATATTTGTTATAAGAGAAAAAAGGAGCAGAAATCATTTAGAAAATAGAAACTTGGGATGATTAAGAAGGGAAAGTTCATTCTGACAATAGTTGGTGTGACCTAGGAGTTCACAAACTTCCTGTAAAAACAGATAGTAAGTAAATACGGCTGTGTGGACCAAGAGCCGAAATCAAGGATTCTATTAGGTACTTTTATCAAGAGAGAAGACAGATTTTGAGAAGTCTTGGGTGAATTTCAAAATATTAAAAATAAATTTATTCTTATTAAATAGCAAAAGGTTATTAAAATAATTGTACTTTTTACAATACTCAGCTAATAATTACAAGAATAAAATTCTTGTTTGTGAGTGAGATAGCATTAAATTATTTTCAAAGTCAGTGTCTCCAGTTACACTCCAATTAAAAAATAGATTTTAAAAAATGAGCAGTGAAACTTGAAAACAGTAAAACAAAGCAGTCAGTGTCCCCATCATCACAGAGATTGCAAGTGAGCCTCTGTAAAAATGAATGATCAGTTCACCAGAAACAGGTAGCTAGGAGGATTTCCCCCAGGGCATAACTTGCCAGGACCCCTGACCTGGCCGCGCCTCCCAGCCCAGCCTCACCGCTGCCACCCACTCCCCTGCTCACTCTGTTCAAGACCCGTGGCTTTCTTTTCATCCCTCCAGCCCTCAGGTTTCCCTCTGCTGCTGGGCTTGGAGGGTTCTTGGCCCAGCTCTGCACGTGATCAGTCACGTCATTTAATCTCAGCTCAAATGTCAGTTTCTCAGGGAGGCCCACTCTGATCACCCCATCCAAGAGACCAGTCCCCAGCTCAGCCAGTCTGTTACCCAAGTTAAAGTCTTTATAGCCTTATCACTCTACACTGCCACACGTTCGCATTTGTTTGAAGGATTTCTTGTCTGCACCTCTAGCTTAAGGTCCGTGACACAGAGGTTAATGCTTGGTTCCAGCTAATGAATTAACCATGGTTTGGCATGTAGTGACTTCCTAATAAACGCTTGAATCAGTAACAGTTGCAGTCAGGAAAAGGGGATTCCTGTAGCCCGCCATCCTATGTGCAGTTCATGAAAGCTGGGCAGGAAAGACATGGCAGCCACAGTGGGGGTTCAGACATGAAAAATGTCCCTGCTGTTCTCTTGGGATCCTGAGAGAAAGTGGTATAACCTTGTAATCGCTTGGTCAGAGCATCCATTCCACGACTGTCATTGACTTAGCTGAGGTCTGGAATCACTGCTGATGGGTCACCTAGCTTACACCTTGACCACTGGAAGCAAATGGACATTGGATGCGATCGACATTCACACAAACTGCTCTGCCCTCCGTGAGAACTACAGAAAGAGCATAATGCAGCATTCGTATTTAAAAGGCTGACCCTGCAGCTTCCCGAATAACCTGGGTTTTCAGAGCCATATGCTAGCACTGTTGCTGTTCAGTCAGTAACTCAGGTCCGACTCTTTGTGGCCCCATGGACCGCAGCGTGCCAGGCTCCCCTGTCCTTCACCGTCTCCTGGAGTTTGCTCAGATTCATGTCCACTGAGATGGTGATGCTCTCTAACCATCTCACCCTCTGCCGCCCCCTTCCCCTATTCCTTCAGTCTTTCCCAGCATCAGGGTCTTTTCCAAGAGGCGACTCTTTGCATCAGGTGGCCAAAGTATTGGAGCTTCAGCATCAGTCCTTCCAATGGATACTCAGGGTTGAATCACTAGATAGTCGTTAGCTGGGAATATGTGACTCACTAGGTAGAAAGATTTAAAAGATCACATGTTGGTAGCCAGTGTCTCTGAGAAGAAAAGATTTCCTGTTCTAAATGGAATGGTATTCCAAGTGGAGACGGTAAAATGCAAATGACTGAGTATCAAATTTTAGTATAAAAGCTGCTGGGTATACAGAGAAACGAGAAGGAAAAGGGAAGCTGGAATTAGACAAGGTTCTAAAATTATAATTGTCACAAGCTTAGGGGAGAAAATTAGCCATCTTACCAGACACTGCAGTGAGGAGAAAGCTTGTAAACTAGATTTATGGGAAAGCAACCTCAACATAGACAAAAAATAAACAGCAAGGACAAAGTCAAGCACCGCTTGTAACCAACCTTGGAGAGGTCAACTCTTTGCTGGATTAAGTAGCCTGCCTAGAGTAGTGTCTGTCGAGTGATGATTAACTACTGAATTGAAGGCAAATTTATGTGGAGCGTAGGATACCCATTTGCAAGAGCAACATGTGTTAAAGCTTTTATAGAATAACCCTCTATATGAAAGTCAAATAAGGAAAACTTTGGCTTCCCCTCGATGAAGTCAGCGGGGATGGTTCAGAGTCATTAGACAGCTTGCTTTCTTTCAAAAATCATATGAATAGTTTAGAAATTGTTTCATAAATACCAAAAATAAGACAATATCATCTACAATCCAATTTCCTTACTATTCAACTTACTGCATTGCCTGGGCAGTGTTCTTCTCTTTGTTTTATGCATGTAAAATAGTATATAGTTATGATAATAGCTATCAAGAGTAATTTCAAATTCTGTATATTCCTGCTGTATCACACACATTCTTACATTGCTGTATTGTCTTTATTGTTCTCATTTTTTATGACAGCTGAAGAATCCATATCACCAATGCATGTCTGTTTGTTTTTGTATTTTTTCCTAATTTCTCTTTATTAAAATATTATTGAAGTTTTATATTGTTTTTGAAGGGAAAACATTTTAAATTTATTGTTTTATTACAGACTAGTTTGAAAGTAAAATCAACACAAGAAGAGAATTACTCATAGAAGTTGTTCTGAAAACACCCATGTTTTATTTATGTGCATCTTCAATTTCATGTCATAAAAAGTATAGAGAGAGCGTTGCTTTCTGTACTTTCCATTAACATCATGCCCAGCATGCTCTGTTTCTACTCAGTCTTTCTGTGCCCTCCCTACACGTACGGTGCCTCTCACTCAGCTGTCTTCTTCAGGTGCTTCACTGACTCTGGAGCCGGTGCTTTAATGGTCTGTGTCCTGGTGCGTCACCCGCCTCCCCACTGAAATGCAAGTCCACGAAGGCAGGGGCCTGGCCTGCAGTGCCATCTCTGCAAGGCCTCGGTGGTGCGGACGCAGACCGGGTCTCAGTCGGTAACGGGATGAATGTGTAAGTGAAAGTCACAGTGGCTGCAGTGGAAGTGTAGAGCCAAGTTTTTGTTTGTTGGTTTTTTGTTTGTAATTTTTATTGGGGTATAGTTGTTTTGAAATGTGGCATTAGCTTCTGCTATACAGCAAAGTGAACCAATTATGCATACATATGTGTGTATATATAAAGAAAGCTGAGCACTGAAGAATTGATGCTTTTGAACTGTAGTGTTGGAGAAGACTCTTGAGAGTCCCTTGGACTGCGAGGAGATCCAACCAGTCCATCCTAAAGGAGATCAGTCCTGGGTGTTCACTGGAAGGACTGATGCTGAAGCTGAAGCTCTAATACTTTGGCCACCTGATGCAAAGAGCTGACTCATTAGAAAAGACCCTGATGCTGGGAAGGATTGAAGGCAGGAAGAGAAGGGGATGACAGAGGATGAGATGGTTAGATGGCATCAGTGACTCAATGGACATGAGTTTGAGCAAGCTACGGGAGTTGAGGATAGACAGGGAGGCCTGGTGAGCTGCAGTCCATGGGGTCGCAAAACGTCGAACACGACTGAGTGGCTGAACTGAATTAATGGATATCCATACCCCTTTTTAGCTTCTTTTCCCTTGTCGGCCACTGCAGGTGGTTGAGAAGAGCCCCCTGTGCAGGGTCTCGAGTGGCTCCCCGAGCTCTGGCTGCAGGCTGGTCTCTGGCACACAGTGGAAGGGTGCGCGTGTGCCACCCTCCTCTCTGTGATTCCCTCAGTGACACAGTGTGCGTTTCTTAAAAGGTCTGTAACTTCTGTGGTTTCCAGGGACTCTGCAGTACATCTTCCCAGGCCCTCCAGAGAAAGGGAAATTTAGATTCCCGAGATTTAGCAGCTAAGAGCAGACTATGGATGCTTAGCTCTTCTCAACTATAAATATCATGACACACTATTTTATGACATTGTTTTATAATATTTTAGTGTTGTAATAGGGTGTGAGCTTTGAAGTCACTTGGCAGATGACATAATATCAGTTCTGTGGATGCTCAGCTGCATGGCCTTGTGCAAATCACCTCCTTCTTTCTTCCTAAGGTTTCTCTTCTGCAAAATGGGAGAAAATAATAATGCTCTTTCAGATGATTGTGGTGAGAACTGAGGATTAGGTAAACTGATATAAAGGCAGCTATATGACTCTATGTCTGCGTTTGCTTATATGTGGGGTGCTGATTCTGTGTGCAGAAAACACTCCATAAATATTGCCGTCAGCATCACCATATAATGGTTGCTCTTTTTTTCTGCAAATCCAATCAACTTTTCCACTTGTAGAGTTAAATACTGGAGCTCACACAGTGTCTCCTTCATGCAGGTCGGACACGGTCCAGGCTTTTCTTCGACTGCTCCTCTCATTTGCTCTCTCTTGACTGGAAGAGAGAAGGATGACCGATATTTTGGTGGAAATGGTGCATGCCCGTGGCTTTGAACACGCAGATGCATCCTTCATGAGCAGGGCATTCATCATGTGTGCTCGGCAGGGGTGGAGGGGTGTGGGTGTTAAGTGCTGCTGCTTTTGACTAGAAAAACCCCAGGGGCCAAATTATGTAAATTCCTATTGCACTCAGAGTGGCGTCCTGCCAGCCAGTGGACATAATAAATGTTGTTGATGTAGTAATGAAGACGCTTAAGTTTCTGATAAAATGACTTCTTTCTTCAGATGATTGCTTTAGAACCAAAGGCTTTCCTTGAAAGTGAAGGGGATTTATGTTTTACCTAAACTCATAAATTAAGTGCCGAAAAAAAAAAAAAAAAACACTCATGGCAAAGACACTTCTCTCAGATGTAGGGGCCTTCATAGGCTCTAGCACATTCTTTCTCACAGGCAGCACCTGCTAGAAATCTTTTAGTACGAAGCATGACTTATCACACTCTTCCCACCTTTTCAGATTTTTTTTTTCTTTTCTTCCAACTACTTGTTAAATAATGATGGGCTGGTAAAATGCACACATGTGGTTTTGTCAAGAAGATAATCCATTATGTACGAATATAATCCCATACCAAAGGTTAAAAATGTCATCTACAATAGCTTCGCTGTAGACAGAGTGGCCAGGATCAGCTCTGCTGCAGTAACGTGCTTCAGAACGTAAGTGGTTTAACCATAAGAGTGTATTTCCTACCCATGCAAATTCCAGTCTAGTCTTGTACTTCTTCACGGCCACTGTCTTGAAGTGCTGACTAAGAGATTCAGATTCTTCCGTCTTTTGGTCCCAACATCTCGTAACTTGAGTGTTCATCCTTTGTGATCACTACTAGGGGGAGAGATAGAGCCTATAAAATTCGCATCTGTTCTGTGGTCCCTTGGTCTATTGAGGACCACAGACCAGAACTGGGGTTTGAATGCCCCACCTAACCTCCAGAAAAGTGGGAAGGGTTAGGGGAGTGTCACAAATATTTATGACCCTTAAGAGTATAAAGACATAGTTATCAAATCATATTCTGAGAAATATCAGGGCTATAAGATATTCTGAGGGCCTTCCCAGGTGGCTTGGTGGTAGAGAATCTGCCTGCCAAAGCAGGAGGCCTAGGAAATGCAGGTTCAATCCCTGGGCTGGAAGATCCCCTGGAGAAGGCAGTGGTAACCCACCTCAGCATTCTTACCTGGAGAATCCCATGGATAAGGGAGCCCAGCAGGCTATAGTCCATGGGGTCGAAAAGAGTTGGGAAAAAATATAAAAGGCCAGAGGCCTGCAGTTAACTAAGGCACTGTTGCTAATGTGACCTTATAAGTTCCCTGCTTGGAAATTCTCAACACACATTAGCCTGTTGTCAACGCTGAGAAACCGTTCTGCAAATAGGCGTGGCTATCTTTGTTAGTGCAGTTTTATTTTTCAAACTCGATCGACCATAGACTAATTCTTGTCACAGCACCCATGAACCTAATGTCCCACTGAACTCACTTTAGGCAAATATTCCATCAGGCATCTTGAAATACTAAACGCAAAGCCTAGTGGGCAATTTACACATATTTATTGCTGGAACATTACATGAATGAATGTGATGTCACCCATTCAATCAAAGTTGCCCAAAACCGAAGTTCTTCACGACACCAGCCTGAAAGGTGAAAAATAAAAACCCCCGGTCAGGCAGCTGCCTTTTGCTTATAAGATGCTGCAGACCAGTTCTGATGGGTTTGCTGGTGGCGTTTCCCCCTGTGCTGACTTGAGTGGTTTTTCTGTGTGTCATCAGCCACAGCTCATTTGCCCACGATTTCACAGTGAAAACATCAGGGTGTTTTGCTCAGCATGTACCATCAATCCCACACTTCCCTCCACATGGGACTTCAGGACTAGAAAACAAGCCCCGCCTTGTGATGGAGAGAACTGAAATAGTATGTTGTATAAGCTGTGCTCTGGATGGAGTTCCATGCTAAAAACCTCGAAGGCTCAACACAGGGAGATGCAGCAACAGAGGCTGAGCTAATGTTCGTGTTCCACGTCCTGCAGCGCAGTGAGGTTTTGAGCAATGCTCAGGTGTCGGGACAGCAGCTAACGGTTTGCCTCGAGTCCAGAGACTGGCTGGTTGTTGGCGGCGAAACACGGAATCCGGTTGGAGAAAACAGTATGGAAGCAACCGTCTCTGCCATCTAAGTTTCTGTAATCCAGAAGGGTGGCTATGCTGAATGGTAGCACACAGAGGCAGGGTTAAACATAGTAAATGTTCACACTCTGCCCAGACGTTGCTACTTCCGGGGGCCCTGGAGGGGGCGGCTGGCCCTGGCCATTGCCAGGAGGTGTCCCGTGAGCGAGTGCTGCTGGGGAACAGCATCGTCCGTGGGGACTGCCCGAATGACCTGCTGCAACGCCGCAGTGGGCCCCATCAGGCAGACCGTGGGGCCGCCTCCTGGACCACCAGGACACGCCGCTCTGCTGAAACGTGCTCTCTCCCGCGGTGGGTCTGGCAGGAAGACTGCTGTTTCTACTGCCAGCTTGCTGAGCATCCTGACAACGTGGGCGATGAGGAAAGAGCCATCGCCCCGGCCTCCCAGCCCCCAGGTCAGCAGGTCTCCGTGCAGCTGTCTCGCTCTGGGGGGAGGTTTGCCAGGCGGGGGGAGGGGAGCAGGCTGGCGGCCATCCCAGGCCTGGGGACAGATCGCGTAAAGCTTTTGTGCGGTCTGCCTGCGTTCTTGGTGACCACGCTGGCTCATTAGAGTACGGTGTATACGATACAGCTTCTGTAGTGTGGACCAGCTGGAATCTGCGGTCACAGAGCAGCTGTCTGCAGGAGGCTTGCACCCTCACATCGCAGGCGCAAATGGAAAGAGATCAGAATGGGGACGCGTATAGGTGAGGTGGCCCCGCGCCGGGCCGGGCTCCGGCCCACAGAGTTGGCTCTGGACACTGCCTTTCCGCTCTGGACAATACAAACGCAGAAACGGAGGGTGATCCTGTAGGAACGCTAACCGTTTGACAGTCATACTGAACCTCACCTGAAACAAATGGATTTTGTACGATTTGTGCTGTTTTGAATTTTTACTTTTCTGGTACGGGAAGTCTGTTTTATTATACTTCACCAAAGTTCTGTGATGGGTTGCTAATTTCACCACAGACAGTTTAAGAATGGGGGCTTCCCTGGTGGCTCAGTTGGCGAAGAATCTACCTGCAATGCAAGAGACCACCTGCAAGGCAGGAGACCCAGGTTTAATCCCTTCCCTAGGTCGAGAAGATCTGCTGGAGAAGGGAATGGCACCCCACTCCAGGATTCTTGTCTGGGAAATCCCATGGACAGAGGAGCCTGGTGGGCTACAGTCCATGGGGTCACAAAGAGTCAGACATGACTTAGCAACTAAACCACCACCACCAGTCTAAGAATCAACGAATCGCAGCTGCAGGGGCAGACGTAGTCTGCATTTCTTACAAGATCCATGGCTGTTAAGAACAATACTAAGATGTCTACCTTTTGGTTTTCTCAACATTTGATAAGCAGATTACATCATTATTAGACAACTGGATATAGCAAGAACCTCTCACAGAAACTATTGCAAAAGAAATAAAATATTTAGGTAATCTATACCAACTTACTTGCACATTGCACAAGGAGAATGACTGACTAAGTTCAATATTGTAGAAGAATGAACAGGACCTGCCCGCGGACACAGGGGACATGGGTTCCATCCCTGGTCCAGGAAGATCCCGCCTGCCATGGGGCAGCTGAGCCCATGCACCCCGACTCCCAACGCCCGCCGGCCTCGAGCCGGTGCCCTCCAACAAGAGAAGCCACCGCAGTGAGAAGCCCGCGCTCCACAGCAAAGAGCAGCCCCTGCTTCGCTGCAACTCGATAAAGCCCACGTGCTGCCCGGGAGACCCAGCTCAGTCACAAATATACGAATCAGTAGTTTTGAAAAAAGAACGAAGGGCTCAGGTGACAGCCAGACGTGCTTCTTTCCTGCATGCAGTTTCTGCGGCAAGCATTTGTTAAGCGTTAGCCATCTTGCAGACATGGTTCCAACTGCTGAGGCGGAGCAAGTGAATAAAAATTGTCGAGGCTCCTGCTACAGGAAATTTAGATACAACTGGGGCTAATCTGAAACAGAATAGTTATAATTAATAAGTAAACATTGCGATCAATCTGCGTGTCTGGAGATATCAAGTGTGCAGTTGTAGTCCCGGTTTGTAGGAGATACAGATTTAGAAATAACTGTGAATGAACACACTGAAGGCAGGGAAGAGAAATGCAATCACCAAAGAGAAGAGTGCGTGTGGAGAGAGGGAGTGTGGAGTGGGGTCTGAGACGCTTGGGCATGGAGGGGTCGTAGCGAAGAGGCAGACCGCAAAGGGGACTGAGAAGGAGGGCGCAACGGGACGGGGGTGTGGGGGTTGGAGCCAGGCGAGGAGAGCGGGCCGGGGTTCCCCGGCATGAGGCAGGAGCTGAAGGGCATGCCAGCTGTGTCGGATGCTGCTGGTGCTCACGGACGGCAGCACTGGGACCTTCTGGTTCAGACAGTGGGAGTGGGAGTCGCTCAGCCCAGCTCTCTGCGACCCCACAGACTCTACAGTCCATGGGATTCTCCAGGCCAGAATACTGGCATCTCCAGCAGATCTTCCCCACCCAGGGATCGAACCGGGGTCTCCTGTATTGCAGGCAGATTCTTTATGAACTGAGCCACAGGGAAGCCCTCGGATTCAGGAATGCAGAGCTTATGGATGATCATGTAAGAAGGCAATTGTGCACAGAATGACAGAGACAAAATCCAATGGAAGTAAGTTGCAAAGAGCCCAGCCGGAGATGAATCGGAGAGTGGAAACAGAAACAAGTCTCTTCAGGAGGTGTAATCCCAAGGGAGCAAATATACAGGACAGTCGCTGGTGGCAGAAGTGGAGTCAAGAGAGAGATTTTATGTAAATTCTGAGAGCAGTTCTTCTGGGGAAAACATCAAGTGAGTGATAGACAGGTCATAAAGAGGGAAGACAGACTGCGATGTGGACTCACTGGGCTAATTTGGGAGCATAAGTAATGGAGCTGCTAGGTGTGAACACGCTCACAGCAGAGAGCCCTCTAAAGCAGGGCAGGAGCTGAGGTGAACTGCTTGTCTGATTTCTGGGGCTGCACCTTTTAAATTCTGTAAGTGGTGCTCACCAGGCAAATTGCACAGATGTGTGTTTGCAAGTGCAAACGCCTTTGTGATCATCACTGAGCAGTTTGTACCATCACACAGTTCTCCACTCGAGTAGTTGATACCAGTGCTTAAATCCTAGATTGGTGGGCTCTCTTGCTTAGAAGCTGCATTTCAGCTGCAGCTAAGAACCAGCAGAGACAGTTCTTTAAGGGATGGGGGCAAGGCAACTTTCTGTCGTCTCCTCTGTCCTCAGTTTTGCCCTGATGTGTGTTAACTAAAGTGGAAGGAACAGCAATAATACACTTTCCATTTTCTTGCCTTTCAGAACTTTTTATCCTAATGAAGGAAATGTAAAATATATCACATATGTTTATTCTATAATACAATACAATGTTACTATAGCAAAATAAATATATAAAATTATTTAAATGAAATTATATTGCACAGTACAAATACAAAATATTAAAAATGCATAACATTATGTATATATAAATCTGCCAAATGTGTGTATGTGTATACACTACGTGAATATAATATAAAATATATTTTCTTATATATATTTATAAAATATTTATGTACATATGTGCACACTTTTGACAAACATATAATGCTTTACATTTTCAGTACTCTCTGTATTTATATTCTGTATTTTGTCAGTTTACACACACGTGTGCTCAATCACTCAGGCGTGTCTGACCCTATCGACCCCATGGACTGTAGCCCTCCAGGCTCCTCTGTCCCTGGGATTTCTCAGGCAAGGATACTGGAGTGGGTTGCCATTTCCCCCACAGGGGATCTTCCTGATCCAGGGATGGAAGCTGCATCTCCTGTGTGTCCTGCATTGGCAGGTGGATTCTTTACCACTTGAGCCACCGGGGAAGCCCCTTCGTAACTTTACATGTTGCTACATTTTGTATATAATATATAGTATATTTATATATCATGGTACTCACTTGTATATTTCCATCTCAGAGGCATAATACAAAAGGAAAATTTTGGTCAGCTGTTTTATTGTCCGTTGCAGATATACCTGGTCAATGGCTGGTTTATTTCAGTCATGCTGGGTCCCAGACTTCTTCCCCTTATGACACCGCCTTCCTTCAGAGTCTTGGATAAGGCGTGTCTTCTTAACTACTCTGGCCTAAAAGTGACCTATGTCCCTTCTATTCACATTCCATCAGTGAGAGCTAGGTGTGTGGCACCTCTTGGATGCAGGAAGCCTTGGGGACTACAGATATGATTGCTCCCATTAGCCCTTCTAACACAACTCTCTGCTGTGTGAGGAAGCCATGTCACTTCGGGGGCCGGCCAGCTGTCTACTACAGGGAACACGAATTTCAAGGTCAAGGGCAGTTACTTCAATTTGTGGTGCTCTTTGCCTACATGGTATTTGAAAGAATTTAGAGTACTTCTCCAGTAGTCATGTGTGAATGTGAATTGGACCATAAAGAAGGCTGAGCACCAAATAATTGATGCTTTCAAACTGTGGTGTTGGAGAAGACTCTTCAGAGTTCCTTGGACAGCAAGGAGATCAAACCAGTCCATCCTAAAGGAAATCAGTCCTGAATATTCATTGGAAGGACTGATGCTGAAGCTCCAATCCTTTGATGTCATTTGATGTGAAGAGCCAACTCATTGGAAAAGACTCTAATGCTGGGAAAGATTGAAGGCAGGAGAAGGGGACGACAGAGGATGAGATGGCTGGATGGCATCACTGACTCGATCAGCGGTCATGAATCTAAGCAAACTCTGGGAGATGGTGAAGGACAGAGGAGCCTGATGGAGATGCCGTCCATGGGGTCACAAGAGCCAGTCATGACTTAGTGACTGAACAACAGCAGAGTTCTTCTATACAGAGAAATTCAAAAGGAAAACATAAGAGTTGTTCTAATATAACTCAATCTTTGATAAATAAGAGCCCCTGAATATCATTTAAGTGAGAAAATGTGGGAGTTCTTTCCTTTCTTTTTTTATCATGTAGAATTTATCAACCTGGAAGTCTGAACATGAACTAGGAATCCTGTCACAACCTATACTTCACAACTAACACGAACTATGTATTTGGACCAAAGGCGCTTACTGCCTTCTGTTTATGAGGTCACATGAGTAACAGCGGCAGCGATGGGGAACGGTTGACACCAGTACCATTCAGAAGGGTGTGTGACAGGAAAGACGGTGTCCTCAGACAGCCGCTGAAAGCAGGCTTGAGTTGAAGGCTGGGAAATGGTCATCCCTCATCATAATTGTGGCCTATAAGACATTAGATAGTGTCTTCATTATGATATTTTAATCGCATCATGTAGTCATATAGAAATAGTTCTTTGAATTTTTGTGAATTCTTTATTCAATTACATTTATTGTATATAATATTTATACATTTAATACAATGTTTGGTTTGTGTTTTTCGTTTTTTGGTCTTGGTGAATTCTTTTCTTCTTTTGAAAGTGCAATATCTGAACTGAGGGCAATGCACACAAGAGGCAGAATGTTAGAATCTCAGAGAATCTGCTCAGCACGATGAGCTGGACTCCTTGTATTAATACTTCAGGTATCCCTTCACTGTTGTTCTGACTTAGTGCATATTGAGGTCTCTGAAAATAGATGCCACAATTCAGGTTCAAGGCAGACAGCAAGTTAAAATGGAGAAGAATTTTTGCTTTTTAAATAACCCTTGGGAAGACACACATGAACTTTAGGGACAAAATAGATCATTTTTCACTGAACTCCTTCCCTACCCCTGCAGAAAATTTTCATTTTTAAAATCTACATCCCTATGTCACCATCAGAGAAGGCAATGGCACCCCACTCCAGTACCCTTGCCTAGAAAATCCCAGGGATGGAGGAGCCTGGTAGGTTACAGCCTGGTGGGAACCAACTGGGCGACTTCACTCTCACACACAGGAGAATGAAACGGCAACCCACTCCAGGGCTCCGGCTTGGAGAATCCCAGGGACGGCAGAGCCTGGTGGGCTGCCGTCTGTGGGGTCACACAGAGTCGGACACGACTGAAGAGACTTAGCGGTAGCAGCATCATGTTGCCATCAGTTTATTGAAAGTAGTTTCATAAGAAGTATCGTAAGAGTACACATTTGGGGAAAGGGGAAAAAAGTCTTTTCCTCTATCACTGAGATGAGCAGAGTGCAAAAGTATACTTACAAATAAATTGTCAAGGAAACCAGCTAGACCTCACAACCTTTAAAATACATCCGCCTCCTCAAAATGTCACGAAGCTGTGTGTGCAACTTGAAGGGGTATTTCACAAAGATTTGTAAATACTCGATTAAGTTAATTTATGCAGCATAAAACTGTGGTGATTGTGCCAGAATCCTGCTCCACGCTTCTTCACCAGATTTGCTGCCGTAGGGGACTAGTCTGCGTGGGGTCATCCCCTCCTTGTCCTCCGTCCTTTGGCTCTGCATGACGTTTGCCCAGCTGGAGCATCAGCAGAAGGTCGTGGAGGAGGAGGGTGAAGGTATGGCGTCACTGCATCTGGACCGTCTGTACAAGGGAGTCCCGGGCTGAGCTTTCCGAAAATTGATTTGGCAACAAGATTAAAAGGTTGAAAGGAAACATCTGGGTGGAGCTGTCAGTCTACTGGAGTGTGTGCTAGTGGATCAAGGAGGAAGAGTCGATAGAAAGTAATGGCGGAGCTGCAAGTCCGGGGGCAGGAGGACCGGTCTGTGGAGGCGAGACCGGGACGGGTGTGTCACCGATTACTCCAGATGGCAGGCAGGAAGGGTAGAGGTGGCACCCACGGTCATTGGGAAGTCGTCATGGGAAACAGCTTGCAGAAGAAAACAGCTTCCATTTGGATTAAAACAAAATCATTGCTGCCAGCTTGACAGTAAGGTGAACTTGAGGAGCAGATGGTCACGAATGCGAAGCTGGATCATGGTGAAGAGGGTGAAGCCGGGATATGGACTCAGGAAAGGTCTAGAAGAGAGGAGTGTTGAATCACACACAGGAGATGAGGCTGGGAGGAACACTCACTCACAGGAAGAGGGATTAGCGTGTGGAGAGGGTTTAGTGCAGTGCTGGTTCAGAGCAAGCGCGTTTGTTTAGTGCGAGCCCGGCTGCTACTGAAGTCACTGTCGGTGTTGAGTCAGAGCGAGTCAGGACGATGAAATAGTATGGACGTCCAGAGGCTTTGAGCAGTGATTTTGCTAGTTTTAAATGCTGTACCACTGGGAATGTATAGAGAAGGTATAGAGAGATGGGGAAAAAAATAGGTTAAGAGGTGGTCTGCTCTCTGGTTGTGCTCAAATAATTTTGACTTTTCGGGTCCACGTCTATCTTTTGCATCCCTTCCAGTGAACCGTGGAAGGCTTAGTGACTTGCCTTGAGTGTCATCAAAGTCTGTATTTTAAGAGCGCGAGCCCTCCAGTCAGACTGCCTGGGCTGAGTCTTGGCTTCAGTTCTCACTAGTTCTGTGAGGTTGGGCCAGTGCTTAGTCTTTCTGTCCCTCAATTTTCTTCATCTGTAAAATGGAGTCAAGATATTATCTACTTCTGTTTTGGAAATGAGTTACGTACTTAAATAATTCCTCTGTTTACTGTGCTAGATCCTCGTGACAGTGTTGAGACTTCTCTAGCTGTGATGTGTGGGCTTCTCTCTCTAGTTGTGACATAGGGGTTTAGCTGCCCCGTGTTGTGTGGGATCTTCCTTCCCCAACCAGGGATCGAACCACGTTCCCTGAAGTAGAAGGCGGATTCCTAACCACTGAACCACCAGAGAAGTCCCAGGTTAAATGCTTTGAAAGCAGCCTTCCTGGTATAACTTGTAAAGGTCAGCGAGTACAGAATTTCTTGTTTTTTGCTTCCACATAATTATACATCCCCATTCTCGTATCACTTTCTGCATCTGCTTTACTCTTTGTACCCATCTTGCTCCAGACCTGGATACCGTTATAACTGATGCAGCTGAAGTACTGGAGTGAATCCAAGGAAGACAGCACAGGGAACAGCATAAGGGGCATCGGAGCGCCTTGATAAGAGCCGAGGTTGCTGGCTGTCCGACTGTCAGGGATTTGTAGGAGTTCTCCACCTCACTAAGGACCTGTCTCACTGCCGCAACAAGATTCTCAGATCTGTGTCACCCTCCATGTCTGGGCTAAGAGACATGCAGAGATAAGATGTAGGGAGGTTAAATAAACGTCTGTATTTTAAAAAACAAATCAGTGGCACAGAAATTGGCAATTAGCATAAGAATCAAAATCAGTTCTGGAATATAAAACCATAGGATCCTCTCAGCATACCAAAGAATGCCGCAATAACAGTAGTACATTCACCAGTCCCGGAGATAGTTTGTCGCAGTTTGAAGCATCCATAAACAGCTAAAGTCTCTTCCACACTAAACGAAAGCCCTGCTTATGATATAAATCAGAGGTGGTGGATGAGGGCCCTCATCCTCTGACAACAACTGTGTTGTCTGTAAGTGTGATTTTGTACAAATACAGAATTCAAATGCTTCGAAAAGCTAAATGTTAGCCACAAGCCCCACCATCCCCAATCTTTAAAACCAATCTAATTCACGTGTGTGTGTGTGTGTGTGTGTGTGTGTGTGTGTGTGTGTGTGTGTG
>ML662452.1:584014-702440 GCA_007570785.1 Antilocapra americana | reverse complement strand
TGTGTGTGTGTGTGTGTGTGTGTGTGTGTGTGTGTGTGTGTGTGTGTTCCAGGCTCTGTGGCTGTTTGAGTTTGTAACTTAGTAGACACCAAAGGAGGGGCTTTCCCGGTGGCTGGCTCAGACTATAAAGAATCTGCCTGCAATGCAAAGACGCATTTTGACTCTCTTTATTGGATTTTTATATATTCACATTATTGAGGGGAATGGTGCCAAATTCTAGTCTAGACAACTAATTTAATCAAAATACATTAAAAGTTTACATTGAAACTTTTATTGACAGTATGACATCACTGATGTTTTATTTTCCTATATCTCCAGTGTCAGAAATATTGTCACTTTTCATTTACAAATGTAGAACCCACCTGACATGCCTCAGGGAAAGGAACATGAAAGGCTTTTATTTAGTGGCCCAAAACCTAGATAGATACAATTTTGTTCTTGTCAATCATACCTCAATAAAGTTGGTGAAAAAAAGAATCTGGGCTTTCATAAAATCCAATAGACTCATTTACCCCTATTCTTGTCAAAGGCATATTTTCATAAACATTTCCACACTCTAAATCTTGGAGGAGCAGAATATTAACTAGTTCTATTTTTTTTCTAATCACTGGCTCATTTAACATGAAAAAGTAGATGACATTCGTATTTTTTATACTGCTTTTTCACTAAAACTGCAAAAGGAAAAAGGCCTTAGGTATCATAATGTGCAGCAGGAATGATTAGATGGATGCAAATATTCGCTTAATCACCAAAGAAAACCACTTTGGGGTCTGTGTGGCCTTCTTTATAGTGGTAATAAAGACCATGGGATATTTTGGCATTAACTTTTCACTTAAGGAGTTAACGAGATGCAAATGGATGGCTAGCCTTTCATTTCTGGATTTTAAAAGATGATCTGTGCTATGATTCTGTTTTACCAAAGAAAGACTTAAAAAATATTGTTGTTCGGTTGCCAAGTCTTGTCCGACCCCTCGCCATCTCATGGACAACTGCGTGCCAGGCTCCTCTGTCCTCCACTATCTCCTGGAGTTTGCTCAGATTCATGCCCACTGAGTTGGTGATGCTGTATAACCATCTCATCCTCTGTTGCCCCCTTCTCCTGCTCTCATCTTTGCCAGCATCAGGGTCTTTTCCAATGAGTCAGCTCTTCACACCAGGTGGCCAAAATTTTGGAGCTTCAGCATCAGTCCTTCCAATGAATATTCAGGGTTGATTTTCTTTAGGATTGACTTTTAAGTAATGTTTCTGATGAAGTTTTGTTTTAATAGGTGACTAAGAAAACAACATAAAACAACTCAGTAGCTGAAATATAATCATTGATAAGTACAGAGTGCTTTGCTGTTATCTTTGGTTAGGCTCCCCTGCAGACAGATTCTGTGGTGGAGATAAAAAGAAATGTATCACAGTGTACCCCTGGGAAGGAGGAGGACAACTAAGAAGAGATGGGTCATGGTGAGCTGCAGTGGAGGTCCAGGCTGACCTCACGAGGCCTCTGCGGCTGACCCAGGGCTTTTATGTTTCTCTCCTGACAAACCCGTGCATGTGGGCTGCCTGGGAAGGAAAGTGAAAGTTGCTCAGTCGTGTCTGACTCTTTGCCACCCCATGGAATTCTCCAGGCCAGAATACTGGAGGGGGAAGCCTTTCCCTTCTCCAGGGGATCTTCCCAACCCAAGGATTGAACCCAGATCTCCCTCATTGCGGGCAGCAGATTCTTTACCAGCTGAGCCAGGCAAATTCTTTCAGTTGAGGCATTTCAAACAGTCTCTAAATACCTGGGTTACTTCCTCTCGCCTCCCCAGCGCCTCAACCAAGGCAGCTGGCTGTCAGCTCCATGGGGGAAGGAGAAGAGGAGCCTCCCCCGCGTGGTGGCTGGGGCGGGCTCTCCCTCCCGGGCACCTGGCCTCTTCTTCAGTCTGCTGGCCCCTGCTCTGGATGCTGGCTCTCTTGCCGAAGCTGGGAGAGGACTGTGACACTTTACTGAGATGGCTTCTCTCAGCTCCTGGGCCTCTTTTGATGGTGTGCACACAGCAGTACACCTGAGGGGAGGTGTGCTCGGCCACTCAGTCCTGTCCAACTCCTTGCGACGCTGTGGACTTCACCCTCCAGGCTCCTCTGTCCGTGGGATTCTCCAGGCAAGAATACTGGAGTGGGTTGCTGTTTCCTCCTGGGGGGGAATGTCTTCCCAACCCAGGGATCAAACCCACATCTCCTGCATTGGAAGGTGGGTTCTTTCCCACTGAGCCACCTGGGAAGGACTTCCCATCAATGTGGATGCAGGGACAAGCTCTATTAATTATCTCCCTCACTCTCTGGGTCTGGCCCTCTGGCTGCCTCGCTGAC
This sequence comes from Antilocapra americana, assembly GCA_007570785.1. Classification (NCBI taxonomy): domain Eukaryota; kingdom Metazoa; phylum Chordata; class Mammalia; order Artiodactyla; family Antilocapridae; genus Antilocapra; species Antilocapra americana. Next base: position 700,100 of record ML662452.1, on the reverse strand, counting down.
TCATTTCCATGCTCCTGTTCACCTGGCCTCTCTAGTTTTAGGGTCCCGCTATTCCTATCTTTACTAACCCTGTTAAATAATGGCATCTCCCACCATTAGCCGTGGTCTAGAGAGAATGGGCTTCCTTGGTGGCTCAAGTGGTAAAGAATCTGCCAGCAATGTGGGAGACCTGGGCTTCATTACTGCATGGGGAAGATTCCCTGGAGGAGGAAATGACAATCAGTCCAGTAATCTTGCCTGGGAAGTCCCCTGGACAGAGGAGCCTGGCAGGCTGCAGTCCATGGGGTTGTAAAGAGTCGCACATGACTGAGCAACTGACACTCACGGAGAATGGACACTCCTGAGCTTTGTAACGAGGGTGTCTCTCCCAGCAACACATCCCCCAGAGCCTGGGTAAAGTGCTTGTGTTTCTCAGCTCCCGTGGAGCAGTTATCGAGTGGGTTTTCCAGACTCACAGAATGTACCCATCACCCCATCACCGCCGCGGCCTGAGCTGAGCCTTTTAGTCCCCTCCCCAGCACCAGTGCTGGCGTGGGGCACTTCCCCCTCGCTTGCTGTGCGCCCCTGCTGCTCCTAGGTGCTCCCCTGGCAGTGTGTGCTGGGCGTGTTTGCAGGTCTCTGCTAGTTTTCCATGCATAACATACTGAGCCATTTGAAACAGCCCCCACCTGTCATCAGTTTTTTTCCATCAGAAGCCCAGCTGGGCTGCACTGACCTAGCTGCAGGACCGCCCAGGCTAATGCCCAGATGTTGGCTGGACAGAGCTCTCCTCTGGAGACTCCAAGTTGCCAGGTCATTCATGAGATGGACATTTTAGAAAATAAGTTGGAAAAATTCTGCATTCAAGTGCTCTTGTCCCTGAGGTTGTGGTTCTGGCCAGTCCTTCCTCCCTTCCTTCTTTCCTCTTTCTTTTCCTGTTCGTGACTTTCCCAGGTGAATCTGCTAACTGTCTCTGTGATGTGTGTCTGCTGATGTCTTTCAGTTCAGTCACTCAGTCGTGTCTGACCCTTTGCAACCCCATGGACTGCAGCATACCAGGCCTCCCCCGTCCATCACGAACTCCCAGAGCTTGCTCAAACTCATGTCCATGGAGTTGGTGATGCCATCCAACCATCTCATTCTGGGTCACCCCCTTCTCCTCCTGCTTTCAATCTTTCCTGGCATGAGGGTCTTTTCCAAGGAGTCCATTCTTCGCATCAGGGAGACAAAGTATTGGAGTTTTAGCTTCAGCCTCAGTCCTTCCAATGAATATTTAGGACTAATTTCTTTTAGGATGGACTGGTTTGATCTCCTTGCAGTCCAAGGGACTCTCAAGAGTCTTCTCCAACACCACAGTTCAAAAGCACCTTGCTGACTTTTAAAACCTCTTAATTTTGCTTTTGACCCTACCTTCCCAGGGGTCGCCCTTGTGTCTGCATGGATTCATATCAGCCAGCAGTTGCATAGCGTCTATGCTCACGTCAGCTTGGGTCAGTAAGGCTTCCATCTCTGCCCATGGGTTTGCTTCTAGGAGAAGCACAGTCAAGGTCAGAAGGCTTTCACCTCTGCCCTAGAGGTCAGTTTCTACCAGCCCTTTCAGATCTCCTGTGCAAATGCTGCCGCCTCAGTGTGTGGCTGGCCAGGGCCCCTCCCGACTCCAGGGTCCGTATTTGCATCCTCAGCCTAGAATGCGCTGCCCTGACCTTGGGCCCCAGGGGCTGCATCCAGCGGCCTGCCCCGCCTGGCCAGTGGCTACGTGGTCACTGCCGACATCAGGGTTGCTGGCTTGGCCACAGCCCACTCCTCCAGACAATAGAAGCTCCTTCGACCAGGGCGGAGAAGCTGCCAGTCTCCACGACCTATCTCACTGGGTGAAACCTGCAAGCCTCCTGAGCTGGGGGCAGGCCCATCTAAACTCCCACTCTTCTTATCAGGAGTTGAGCAGATTTTTCACAATTCACCACTTCTCAGGTTGTTGTGTAGTGTTGCCTGACTCCGAGAACACTTAAAGGGTCGTGTTTACCTGTCCATCTCTAGCTGCTCTCTGGGGAGACGATTCGCCCAGCTCCTTGCTTGCTTGTAGTTCAGCTTTGGGAGACTTCTTTTAGAATCTGTGATTTATCTCAGATTAAATTAGAGCCAGTTCAAGTTACTTGAAAGCAGAGAAGCATAATGAACAGAACTAGGTTTGTTTCACGAGGCAGCATGTCAGAAACATGCTTTGCTTTGCTCATTTCATAAAGCTTTACAAAGTGCTTTAGATGAAGGACTTTTGCCTTCTTTTCAAATACCTTTTCTTTTTCCCTGTGAAGGTGAGTTCTTGACTAAAGAAATCAGGACAGTCCTAAAGGACACTCCGTGGTGAGACTGTCTGCTTCCGTTAGTTCGCACGCACTGTGGACTGAAGGCTCTGATTCTGTCGGAGAACTCTGGCGATGTGAGGGTGTAGAGAGCTTGGTTAGAGAGTCCAAGGACGGGACTTCCCTGGTGGTCTCGCGATTAAGGCTTGTGCTTCACTGTAGTGGGCCCACGTTTGATCCCTGGTCAGGTCAGGGAACTAAGATCCTGCAAACTACTCAGCCAGCGGGAAAAATGTCCCAAGTGTGAGAATGCAAACCAGATATCAATAGCAGGCCAAAAGTCGTGGTTGAAGCCCTGTTTGGAAGGCTAACTTACGAGACTGCTTAATACTGGAAAGAAAGTATTTGGCGATGTCTCCACAACTGCTTCATTTGGGAAGGAAGTGCACACCGTTCTGAAACGCGATCTGGAAAGAAGGCACCTCCATCTCCTCAGAACGTTAGAAGCAGAGTTTAGAGGCTGGTTTGAGACTCTTCAGAGGCTCCGGCAGCGGGGTGGGCTGCTTCCTGCTAGCAGGGGCTCAGGCCCCGCACGTCCATCAGAGCTCCAGCAACAGTCAGGTGTGTGTGTGCATGACAGCTGGGGGGAGCAAGGACTCGGACTGGATCTAAATAGCAGTGACCTTTGCGTAGAATTCTATCTCCACTTACCAGGGCACTCAGAAGGCAAATGGGAAAATCTAAAATAATTCACTTGAGTCTCTTCCTGTTCGTTTAGCAAATTAAGCACAATTATGTGTATAGACATGATGAAGAACATTCTTAGCTTCACAGATTTGTATCTGAGCTCCAGGGCCCTTGAAGGTCCCCGGAAGTTCCTCTTCTTTGCCAGGAAGGTCAGCATGCGTAGAAGAATCATTTGTTTTAATGGTTCTATAGAAAAACATGAGTGGTTCTGCTCTGAAGCTAAACAAGATTCTTCCTCTGAGTAACAATCACGGAGAGGTCAGGCCACTTCCTGGCTGCCCTTTAATGAGCCACCTGAGAGGGCTCTTCAAAGAATGCTCTCTCTGCAGCTGGGGGTCGGTTGTCTTCGTGGTCGTGAGCAGAGTGTGTGGAGGTAGTCCTCAGGTGAACTTTCGCAGTCTAGAATGTAATAAATGCCTGGGCTTGTGGGTGGGGCAAGAGGTGATGGTGATACACAGGCATCTCTCTATAACCTCTCTCACAGTTCCTCTCTGCACCCACCCCTTCTGACGCAGTCACGGCACCTAGAGACTCCGTCTCAGCCCCCAGCTGTGTTTGCAGGCGTGCAGTATTTCCTGCGGCTGTTTTGGGAAGGATGAAAGTAGATTCAAGATGGAAACCAGTGCTGAAAGGCAGTTTGTTCTGACTCTTACAGATGTGAGCGGGTGCACAGGCGTGCGTTTCTGTGCATGTCTGTCTGTGTGTCTGTCTGTATATTACGACGTGGTTAAACTCTAGTCAGTCGGTAAGGCAGTCATCTCGTCCAGGCAAAATTACCCTTGAGAATGTATCTCAGAATATCCATGACTGCCAGTCTCTCCTCTGGGGGTGGAATAGTTGCTCTTGCACTGAACACCAGATGAAGTAGGTAAATTGTGTTTAGGGACTAAAATAAATGAACAAAGGACTCTTTAAACATTAGAACCATTGGCGTACAGTGTGACAGGTAGAACACTGACACCAGGGCAGGGAAATCACCGTTCATGCCTCCCACACCCTGCTTGCTTTGGGGCCGCCAGGAGCAAAATAGAGCCACCATGATTTAAATTAGCCCTTTATCTCATTTTAATTATTATTTTTAAATAAGCTGCTAAGCGCACATAGATGAATTGTATTGGTTTAAATATGTGTGGTGTGCCTACATGATATATTTATAGCAAACCACATACACACTTTGGAATAGTGGTGATACATGCGTGTTATCCTCCACATTCTCCTAAAACTATTTTTCCCCAGGGACCATGGCAAAATACCAGCTGACTGAGACATCTCTGAGAATCTTCCCCTAGCCAACATGCAGCCCTAAAGTTCTCCTCTATTAAAACAAGGTCCACAAGGAGATGTTGTCGGGAGCTCTTTAATCAGTTAGGTACACTACCCTGTCCCTTGAGTTACCCTGATTATTTGAATGGTTTGATTTCCACAAGATTTGAAATTGCATGTAAAAAAGGACGGTGAGGGGAAACCCTGGGAGGAAGTCAAGGATCCTTTCAGATGCCAGATGAAAAGCGGTGATAGACTCCCTCAAGTAATCAACACTCAGCTTTATTCGGAACACAATTGATCTTGTCAGGGCTAAAAACCCATCTGCCTCCACTGTTGATATCCCCAACAAGGAAGAATAATTAGAAAATTCCTTAATTAGTGTTCCATTTAATCTTCCATTGTCAAGGTAAACACTTTGATTAAAGGAAGTAGCACTCAGGAGTAACTGCAAACCTATTTGAATTTCCATAAACTTATTTAATTTTCTTGCCTTTCACCATCTCAGGCAATATTGCCCTTCCTGAGGCCTGCAGGAACAGGCAAGGATTTTCAGCAAAGCAAGTGAAGTGTTGGTTTTCACCAGGATCTGAACCTGGAGGAGCAGACTGTCAGCCTTTCTTTTCTGCTGAATGCACAGACGTGTTCAGAAGCCCTCTTCAGGGTGTTCCTGCCAGCAGGTCAGCCTTCAGGGACCATGAAGCGTCCTCTTGTGTCCACACGAGGTCACTGGGACTGTAATGCAGCGCACATTCCTGGGCCCACTGTTGGCTTTTGGTTCCATCATTGGGTGGTGGGAGAGTGCGGGTATCTGAATTTCGATATCCCGAGGAATTCTGAAGCAGAGATACTTGTTTTTCACGCCACCTCTGACTCCTATTTACCTTACTACATCTAATACTTGTTGGTAGAGTTTGAGCCAAAGCAGCTTTGGGACTCCGCCATTACTGCTGGAAAGCCCCCTACCCTGGAGATGTTGTTGCTGTTTAGTTGCTATGTTTTGTCCGACTCCTCAACACCATGGAGTGCGTAGCTTGCCAGGTTCCCCCCTCCGTGGGATTTGCCCAGCAATAATACTGGAGTGGGTCGCCGTTTCCTCCTCCAGGGAATCTTCCCGACCTGGGGATTGAACCCACACCCACTGCATTGGCAGGTGGGTTCTCCACCACTGAGCCACCCAGCAACCAGGCTTAGAGCGGGGAGTCCCCCAAAAGCTCAGCTGGTAAAGAGTCGGCCTGCTGGGCGGGAGACCTGGGTTCAGTCCCTGGGCCGGGAAGATCCCCTGGAGGAGGGCATGGCAACCCATTCCAGTATTCGTGCCTGGAGAATCTCATGGACAGAGGAGCCTGGCGGGCTACAGCTCATGGGATCGCAGAGAGTCGGACACAACTGAGCGAGCGACTGAGTGATGAATACCATGGAGAAAGTTAAAGCAGGGATGAGGGAGAACATGTGGGAGGTGGGTGCTGACTTTAAACTGGATGGCTTGGCAGTCGGCGAGTTAGGTCTCTGAATGAGCGGCCTCGTGGTTGGGACTACGCTATTCACTTAAGCTTTGCACTCTGCTGGAAAGTAAAGCGACAGAGGAGAAAAAAGGGAGAGAGAGACTGGTTCAGGCAGCTTTGCCACAGACCCTGAGTTCAACCACATCTCTATTTATTTTTAATGCATTTTATCGAAATGTAGTGGATTTGTAATGCTGTGTTAGTCTCGTGTTCAGCAAAGTGATTCAGTTGTACATATGTAATAGTCTGCATCCACTAAGCCCAAATTCCCAGTCCATTCCTCCCCAGCCCCTCCTCCCTGTTGGAAACTATAGTCTGTTCTGTCTGTCTGTGAGTCTTCTTGTTTCATAGATCAGTTCGTTGTGTCATATTTTAGATTCCACATGTAAGTGATGTCATATGACATTTGTCTCTCTGACCTCATTTAGTGTGACAATCTCTAGGTCCATCTGTGCTGCTGGAATGGCATTACTGCCATCTCTTTATGACTGATAGTATTTCATATACTACTTTTTAAAATTGATTTATTTATTTTAATTGGAAAATAATTTCTTTACAATATTGTGGTGTTTTTGCCATTCCTTGACATGAATCACCCACGGGTACTCATGTGTCCCCCATTCTGAACCCCCCTCCCACCTTCCTCCCCACCCCACCCCTCTGGGTTGTCCCAGAGCACTGGCTTTGACTGCCCTGCTTCATGCATTGAACTTGGACTGGTGATCTATTTCACATATGGTCATATACATGTTTCAGTGCTATTCTCTGAAATCATCCCACCCTCACCTTCTCCCACAGGGTCCAAAGGTCTGTTCTTTACATCTGTGTCTCTTTTGTTGCCTTGCATATAGGATTTTTGTTACTGTCTTTCTAGATGCCATATATATGTGTTAGTATACTGTATTGGTATTCTCTTTCTGATTTACTTCACTCTATAATATACTCCAGTTTCATCCACCTCATTAGAACTGACTCAAACATGTTCTTTTTTATAGCTGAATAATATTTCATGACAGAATGATCTCTGTTCATTTCCAAGGCAAACCATTCAATACCATGGTAATCCAAGCCCCAACCAGTAATGCTGAAGAAACTGAACTGTTCTATGAATATCTATAAGATCTTTTAGAACTAACACCCCAAAAAGATGTCCTTTTCATTACAGGGGACTGGAATGCAAAAGTAGGAAGTCAGGTAACACCTGGAGTAATAGGAAAATTTCGCCTTGGAGTGCAGAATGAAGCAGGGCAAAGGCTAATAGAGTTTGCCAAGAAAATGCACTGGTCATAACAAACACCCTCTTCCAACAACACAAGAGAAGACTCTACACATGGGCATCACCAGATGGTCAACACCAAAATCAGACTGATTATATTCTTTGCAGCCAAAGATGGAGAAGCTCTATACAGTCAGCAAAAACAAGACTGGGAGCTGACTGTGGCTTGGATCATGAACTCCTTATTGGCAAATTTAGACTGAAATTGAAGAAAGTAAGGAAAACCACTAGACCATTCAGGTATGACCCAAATCAAATCCCTTGTAAATATACAGTGGAAGTAAGAAATAGATTTAAGGGACTAGATCTGATAGACAGAGTGCCTGATGAACTATGAACGGAGGTTCATGACATTGTATAGGAGACAGGGATTAAGACCATCCCCAAGAAAAAGAGATGTAAAAAAGCAAAATGGCTGTCTGAGGAGGCCTTACAAATAGCTGTGAAAAGAAAAGAATCAAAAAGCAAAGGAGAAAAGGAGAGATATTCCCATCTGAATGCAGAATTCCAAAGAATAGCAAGGAGAGATAAGAAAGCATTCCTTAGCGATCAATGCAAAGAAATAGAGGAAAACAACAGAATAGGAAAGACTAGAGATCTCTTCAAGAAAATTAGAGATACCAAGGGAACATTTCATGCCAAGATGGGCTCGATAAAGGACAGAAATTGTATGGACCTAAGAGAAGTAGAAGATATTAAGAAGAGGTGGCAAGAATACACAGAAGAGCTCTACAAAAAAGATCTTCATGACCCAGATAATCACGATGGTGTGATCACTCACCTAGAGCCAGACATCCTGGAATGTGAACTCAAGTGGGCCTTAGGAAGCATCACTATGAACAAAGCTAGTGGAGGTGATGGAATTCAGTTGAGCTATTTCAAATCCTAAAAGATGATTCTGTGAAAGTGCTGCACTCAATATGCCAGCAAATTTGGAAAACTCAGCAATGGCCACAGGACTGGAAAAGGTCAGTTTACATTCCTATCACAAAGAAAGGCAATGCCAAAGAATGCTCAAACTACTGCACAATTGCACTCATTTCACATGCTAGTAAAGTAATGCTCAAAATTCTCCAAGCCAGGCTTCAGCAATACATGAACCGTGAACTTCCAGATGTTCAAACTGGTTTTAGAAAAGGCAGAGGAACCAGAGATCAAAATGCCAACATCTGCTGGATTATCGAAAAAGCAAGAGGGTTCCAGAAGCAGAAGTATCTACTTCTGCTTTATTGAGTATGCCAAAGCCTTTGACTGTGTGGATCACAATGAACTGTAGAAAATTCTTCAAGAGATGGGAATACCAGACCACCTGACCTGCCTCTTGAGAAACCTGTATGCAGGTCAGGAAGCAACAGTTAGAACTGGACATGGAACAACCGACTGGTTCCAAATAGGAAAAGGAGTACGTCAAGGCTGTATATTGTCACCCTGCTTATTTAACTTCTATGCAGAGTACATCATGAGAAACGCTGGGCTGGAAGAAGCACAAGCTGGAATCAAGATTGCCGGGAGAAATATCAATAAACTCAGATATGCAAATAACACCACCCTTATGGCAGAAAGTGAAGAACTAAAGAGCCTCTTGATGAAAGTGAAAGAGGAGAGTGAAAAAGTTGGCTTAAGGCTCAACATTAAGAAAACTAAGATCATGGCATCTGGTCCCATCACTTCATGGGAAATAGATGGGGAAACAGTGGAAACAGTGTCAGACTTTACTTTTTGGGCTCCAAAATCACTGCAGATGGTGACTGCAGCCATGAAATCAAAAGATGCTTACTCCTTGGAAGGAAAGTTATGGCCAACCTGGATTGCATATTGAAAAGCAGAGACATTACTTTGCCAACAAAGGTCCGTCTAGTCAAGGCTATGGTTTTTCCAGTAGTCATGTATGGATGTGAGTGTTGGACAGTGAAAAAGGCTGAGCGCCGAAGAACTGATGCTTTTGAACTGTGGTGCTGGAGAAGACTCTTGAGAGTTCCTTGGACTGCAAGGAGATCCAAGCAGTCCATCCTAAAGGAGATCAGTCCTGGGTGTTCATTGGAAGGACTGATGTTGAGGCTGAAACTCCAATACTTTGGCCACCTCATGCGAAGAGTTGACTCATTGGAAAAGACCCTGATGTTGGGAAGGATTTGGGGCAGGAGGAGAAGGGGACAACAGAGGATGAGATGGCTGGATCACATCACTGACTCAGTGGACATGGGTTTGGGTGGACTCTGGGAGTTGGTGATGGAAAGAGAGGCCTGGCATGCTGCGGTTCATGGGGTCACAAAGAGTTGGACATGACTGAGTGACTGAACTGAACCAAACTGAATATTCCATTGTGTGTATGTACCACAGCTTTCTCATCCATTCGTCTGCAGATGGACTTCTAGGTTGCTTCCATGTCCTGGCTATTGTAAACAGTGCTGCGATGAACATTCGGGTACATGTGTCTCTTTCAATTCTGGTTTCCTCAGTGTGTTTGCCCAGCAGTTGGATTGTTGGGTCATACGGCAGTTCTATTTCCAATTTTTTGAAGAATCTCCACATTGTTCTCCATAGTGGCTGTACTAGTTTGCATTCCCACAATAGTGTAAGAGGGTTCCTTTTTCTCACACCCTTTTGAGCATTTATTGTTTGTAGACTTTTTAATAGCATCTATTCTGACTGGCATGAGATGGTATCTCATTGTGGTTTTGATTTGAATTTCTCTAATAATGAGTGATGTTGAGCATCTTTCCATGTGTTTGTCAGCCATCTGTATGTCTTCTTTGGAGAAATGCCTGTTTAGTTTTTTGCTTCACTTTTTGATTGGGTTGTTCATTTTTCTGGTACTGAGCTGCATTAGCTGCTTGTATATTTTGGAAATTAATTCTGTCAGTTGTTTCCTTTGCTAGGATTTCCCTGGTGGCTCAGATGGTAAAGCATCTGCCTACAGTGCAGGAGACCCGGGTTCAAATCCTGGATGGGGAAGATCCTCTGGAGAAGGAAATGGCAACCCACTCCAGTACTCTTGCCTGGAAAATCCCATGGGAGGAGCCTGGTAGGCTACAGTCCATGGGGTCGTGAAGAGTCGGACACGACTGAGCGACTTTACTTACTTACTCCCCCATTCTGAAGGCTGTCTTCTCACCTTATAGTTTCCTTCATTGTACAAAAGCTTTTAAGTTTAATTAGGTCCCATTTGTTTATTTTTGTTTTTATCTCCATTACTCTGGGAGGTGGATCATAAAGGATCCTGTTGTGATTTTTTTCAGAGAGTGTTCTGCCTATGTTTTCCTCTAAGAGTTTTATAGTTTCTGGTCTTACATTTAGGACTTTAATCCATTTTGAGTTTATTTTTGTGTATGGTGTTAGGAAGTGTTCTAGTTTCATTCTTTTACAAGTGGTTGACCAGTTTTCCCAGCACCATTTGCTTAAGAGATTCTCTGTTTTCCATTGTGTATTTCTGCCTTCTTTGTCAAAGATAAGGTGTCCATAGGTGCATGGATTTGTCTCCAGGCTTTCTGATTTGTTCCATTGATCTATATTTCTGTCTTTGTGCCAGTGCCATGCTGTCTAGATCATCGTAACTTTGTTGTATGGTCTGAAGTCAGGGAGGTTGAGTCCTCCAGCTCCATTCTTCTTTCTCAAGGTGGTTTTGGCTGTTCTAGGTTTTTTGTGTTTCCTTACAAATTGTGAAAAGATCTGTTTTTGTTCTGTGAAAAATACTCTTGGCAACTTGAAGGGATTGCATTGAATCTATAGACTTCTTTGGGTAGTATATTCATTTTCAGTATATTGATTCTTTCAATCCACATACATGGTGTATTTCTCCATCTATTTGTGTCCTCTTTGATTTCTTTCATAAGTATTTGATAGTTTTCTATATATAGGTCTTTTCTTTCTTTAGGTAAACTTTTTCCTAAGCATTTTGTTTTTTTGTTGCAATGGTGATTGAGATTGTTCCCTTAATTTCTCTTTCTGTTTTTCCATTGTTAGTATATAGGGATGCAAGGGGATTTATGTGTATTATTTTTATATCCTGAAAATTTACTATATTTATTGATTAGCTGTAGTAATTTTCTGGTGGTATCTTTAGAGTTTTCTATGTAGAGGATCATGTCATCTGCAAACAATGAGAGTTCTTTTATTACTTTTTCTTCTGATTACCATGGCTAGGATTCCAAAACTATGTTGAATAGTAGTGGTGGGAGTGGGCATCCTTATCTTGTTCCTGATTTTAGAGGAAACACTTTCAGTTTTTCACCACTGAGGATAATGTTTCCTATGGGTTTGTCGTTTATGGCTTTTATTATGTTGAGGTATGTTCCTTCTATGCCTGCTTTCTGGAGAGTTTTTTTTTTTTAATCATAAATGGATGTTGAATTTTGTCAAAGGCTTTCTCTGCATCTATTGAGATAATCATATGGTTTTTTATCTTTCATTCTGGTAATATGGTGTATCACATTGTTTGATTTGTGACTATTGATGAATCCTTGCATCCCTGACATAAAGATAGCTTGGTCATGATATATGCTCTTTTTAATATGTTGTTGGTCCTGTTTGCTAGAATTTTGTTGAGGGAGGATTTGTGCATCTATGTTCATCAGTGATATTGGCTTGTATTTTTCTTTTTTTGTGGCATCTTTGTGTGGTTTGGTGTTGGGGTGATGGTGGCCTCATAGAATGAGTTTGGGGGTTTACCTTCCTCTTCAATTTTCTGGAAGAGTTTGAGTAGGATAGGTGTTAGCTCTTCTCTAAATTTTTGGTAGAATTTGGCTGTGAAGCCATCTGGTCCTGGGCTTTTGTTTGTTGGAAGATTTTGATGACAGCTTCAATTTCCATGCTTGTGATGGGTCTATTAAGATTTTCTATTTCTTCACAGGAGGAGAAGGGTATGATAGAGGATGAGAGGATTGGATGGCATCACCGACTCGATGGACATGAGTTTGAGCAAGCCCCAGGAGTTGGTGATGGACAGGGAGGCCTGGCGTGCTGTGGTTCATGGGGCTGCAAAGAGTCAGCCATGACTGAGCGACTGAACTGAGCTGCATTCAGCTTTCTGAGAACGGTCCGTTTCTCCCACGTTGTCCACTTCGTCGGCGTGCAATTGCTCGCAGTGATCTCTTTCGATCCTTTGTATTTCCTGTGTAGTCTGTTGTGATTGCTCCATTTTCATTTCTGATTTTATTGATTTGATTCTTCTCCATTTTTTTCTTGATGAGTCTGGCTACCGGTTTGTCTATTTTATTTAGCTTCTCAAAGAACCAGCTTTTAGTTTTGCAGATCTTTAGTCTCCTTCATTTCTTTTTCATTTATTTCTGCTCTAATTTTTATGATTTCTTTCCTTCTGCTAACTTTGGGGCTCTTCTTTTTCTAGTTGCCTTAGATGTAAAGTTAGTTGTTTCTTTGACGGTTCTCTTGTTTTCTGAGGTAGACTTGCATTGCTATGAACCCCCCTCTTAGCACAGCTTTTACTGAATCCCACAGGTTTGGGGTGTTATGTTTTCATTTTCATTAGGTTCTATGCATACTTTGGTTTCTTCTAGGATCTGTCGGCTGCTCAGTCATGTGTTATTCAGCCCCCATATCTCTGTGTTTTTTAGAGTTGTTGTTGTTTTTTTCTCCTGTAGTTAACATCTAATCTTACCACACTGTAATCAGAAAAGATGCTTGAAATTGTTTGAATTTTTAAAAAATTTACTGAGGTTGGATTTATGGCCCAGAATATTTTTTTTAGAAAGACATTTTGTAAGGAAGCTATTAAGCCCACTCCTCCATTTTTTTAGTAAGACAAAGCATTAAATTCCTTTTCTGATTATATAGAGAATGCATTGTATTTGTCCTTTTCAACCCAAAATTCCAACATAAACTCTAGCATATATGTTTCAGAAATAAAACCTAGTTTTCTTTCTCACTAAGTAAGAATATTACAGAAAATACAGGAAGGCAAAGATTAAAAAATAAATCTTAGAAGATTATTGTAAAGTTTTGCTAAGTATTCTATAATATGGCTTAATTGAGCCAAACTCTTTATTGTTGTGTATTTACAGATTTTTTTATCACTGTTGTTGGCAATGCCTCCCAAGAAAATTGTAGGAAACATCTCTGAGGTGAATTCTTCCCCATCCATAGTAAATTTCCTTAGGATAATTACTGGAAGTGGAGCTGCAGGCTCAAACAGCATACACATATCTGTACCTTCTGAAATGAAGCAGCCAGTTTGCCCTCAGTAACAACTGTACCAGCGTCGAGCACCATTACAAGTAGATTAAAGGGCGTATTCATACATTCAACAGCAGAAAATAGAAGAAATGTTTTACTCTCTTTCTCTTATCAAATCAGGAATATTATTTTATATGTATGCATATTTTTCATTCCAAGTAAGATTCCTTTTTCCACCTGTTAAGAATTTAATATATTTCTTCCCTTGTGAATTGACAGTTCCTTGATTCTAATGCCTTTAAAATATTTGAGTACCTATCATGGCCTAATTGATTTTGAAATAATCTCATCTCTGTATTTGGCTGTGCTGGGTGGTCTTCACTGCTGCAAAGGCTTCTTTCTCGTTGCAGCAAGCGGGGCTGCTCTCCACGCGTGGTGTGCCGGCTCCCCCGGCAGCGCCTTCTCCTTCTGAGGGGCGGGGCCTCTAGGGTGCCTGGGCTTCGATAGCTGCGGCCCGTGGGCTCAGTAGTTTTGGCTCCGGGCCTGGAGCGCAGGCTCTGAGGTTGTGGTGCGTGGGCTGAGTCGCTCCTTGGCGTGTGGGGTCTCCCCAGACCAGGGATCGAACCTGCGTCTCCTACACTGGCTGGTGGAGTCTTCACCACTGAGCCACCAGGGAAGCCCTCGAATTGACTTTTAATAATGCTTTATGTATTAATTGTGTTCCTTTGTTGATGACAAAAATTTAAATTTAAGCATTGTTATTTATTGTACCCAAAACAATAAGTTCTTCACATACCATTTAATTTTCCTGCTTTAATAATATGATCTGTTATCATGCTTTTCTCTTAGTTATACACTGTCCAAGATTTTCACTTAACCAATGATGAAATTGCACTTTAGTGAAGTGAACCTGTTGCAAATCACACAGCAAGGAAGCAATAGATTTGGAATTTCAGGTCAGGTCCACTGAATCCAAACCTGTGTGTAGCATGATGCTAAGTTGCTACTGGGGCTTCCCTGGTAGCTCAGAGGTAAAGAATCCGCCTGCCAATGCAGGACATACAGGTTTGATCCCTGGGTTGGGAAGGTCCCCTGGGGAAGGAAACGACAATCCTCTCCAGTGTTCTTGCCTGGAGAAGAGCATGGACAGAGGAGCCTAGTGAGCTACAGCCCATGGGGTTGCAAAGAGTCAGACCATTTTACAACTAAAAACAGCAACACCAGTTGCTATTGATTCTTACTTCCTCTCTGTCTCATAGCTCAAGAATCAGCAAACCACATTTCTCAGGTCAAATCTGGCCTGCCACTGGGTTTTTTAAATAAACCTTTACTGTACCCCAGCCACACAGTCATTTATTGTTACTCTCCTGTTACAAGGGCAGACTCGAGTGGCTGTGGCAGAGACCTCACGCCCGCTCTGTGGAGCCTAAAATATTTCCACCTGGCCCTTTATAGCAGAAGTCTGCTGACTACTGTAGTAGCTTTTTGCCCCTTGGAAGCAATGTGGATAGTGGAGGTTCTGAATCTGTCTTCTGTCTCTCTATATCTGAGTGTTCTCTCAACATTTCTATCTGGAATTAAGTAAGCTGGTGTCATGCTTTTATTTTAGCTCTACATGGTGCCAAAATGTGGTGCATTGCCTCTACTGATACTTGCATTAAAAACTAGCTAACATTTTTTATTTGCAAAATGTCTTCTTCTCAGCCCTATATTTCTTAGCATCTTACCTTGTTTTAATGATGCAGCTTCTTGAATGTCATTAAGAGTACTGTTTATCTTTTTAAAGATGTTATTTTGAATGAAAGCTGTTTTATTTATGGGGGTTGCTTCTGGTATTTAGTCAGGTGTTCATATGAATTTCTGACTTTGGAGCTCTCTCAACAGAGGAATTGTTGTTAGTCACTCAGTCGTGTCCGACTCTGCGACCCCATAAACTGTAGCCCACCAGGCTCTTCTGTCCATGCAGTTCTCCAGGCAAGCATACTGGAGTGGGTCGCCATTTCCTTCTCCTAGGGATCTTCCCATCCCAGGGATCAAACCCAGGTCTCCTGCATTGCAGGCAGATTCTTTACTGCGTCCAAGGTCCCACTTAGAAACCCAGGTGGGTCTTCCTTCCAGTGGCCTCCCAGTTCACCCCTGCACACAGGTGTCCTCAGTCTGCTGCCCGCGTGCCAGCTCTGCCGCTGATGTTGTTGTAGGAAACTGGACTGTGTGCAAGTGTGTGCACGCACGTGTGGTGAGGTGGGCTGTGATGTCTGTATTCCTAACCCTCTCCCTCTGTGTTTCAGGTAAAACTCCGCTGGATCTTCACTGCTATGAAAATTTAGTATGCTTTTGTGATATTATGTCCTATAAGAAATGTATATTTGGTGACTGAAATAGATGTGTGTGTGTGTGTGTGTGTGTGTGTGTGTGTGTGTGTGTGTGTATATATATAGGGTGTGTGTGTGTGTGTGTGTGTGTGTGTGTGCCCGCGCGCGCGTGTGCTCAGTGGTGTCAGACTCTTCACGACCACATGGACTGTATGTAGCCTGCCAGGCTCCTCTGCCCATGGGATTCTCCAGGCAAGAATACTGGAGTGGGTTGCTATTTCCTTCTCCAGGGGATCTACCCAACCCAGGGATCAAACCTGAGTCTCCTGCATTGCAGGCAGATTCCCCACCGCTGAGTCACTGCAGAAGCCCCCTGTCCTGGGTAGGTGGTGTAGAGTTGAGTTGAGTTCTCATGTACCAGGCTGGTGTCTGAGATTTGCTTGCTGGGTGGGGAGCCCCTCACACACGTGTTGCAATGGGGTGTAGGAGCCCTTATCAGTGTCTAAGAAGAGCTCGTCAGGTGGATAGATATGTTTCCTCTCAAGGTGATGTAATGGCATTTATTCTGACAGATGGTCTGTTCTTCGTAGTAGGAGGTTGGGTCCTTCCTAGGCGTCAAGGCAGGTAAACCTCTCTTCTCTGTTCCTCCTTAGTGTTTAACAGAAATGAATCTGTGGGAACATTTAGGTCGCAAGAATACATTGAGCAAGAGCTGACTGTTCTCAGAGTGTAGGATTTTAGATGGAACTCAACAGAACACGCTGGGTAAGACACATTTGCTGAGCAAGCCGAGGCAGCAGACTGGCCATGAGGCCGGGACTCAGCGTGCAGATCAGCAGCAGTAAGGGCTCCTCGCACAGTGCAGGAGGCAGAGCACAAGGGCAAGCTTGTTCCCAGCCCTGTGTCACATTTTCAAGGGGGTTGACAAGCTCCTCTACCTCGGGAAGATGGCAAACATGATAGAGAATTGTCTGGAAACAGAGTCTCACTGCTGAACGTTGTTTCCAGATTTTGTTGGGGCTTCCAGGTGGGAAACAGAACAGTGTTAGAGTGACTTTAATCAGTGGAAAAAAATATGAATGATGAGAAGTTATAGGCAGAGGGTTTTTTGGTTTATATTAACTAATATCATCTATATTTATTTTCAGTTAAGAAAGAGATATCCTTCTAACAGAGATATTCCCAAACTGAATAGGTCACTTTTTGAAAAATATTAGATCATTTTAGTTAAGAGGTTACTTTGAGATTAAAGTAAGATTTGAATCACTAAGTGTGACCCCAGGGCAAATTACCAAATGTCTATGAGCCACTAGTTCTAAATTCTCGCATGTACCCCAATTCTCACTGAAATGCTATTTACAATAGCTAGGAAATGAAAGCAACATTATCAAAGCTTGATATTATTGATAAAAT
Organism: Antilocapra americana; assembly: GCA_007570785.1. Classification (NCBI taxonomy): domain Eukaryota; kingdom Metazoa; phylum Chordata; class Mammalia; order Artiodactyla; family Antilocapridae; genus Antilocapra; species Antilocapra americana. The sequence goes on along the minus strand of ML662452.1, from coordinate 683,176 downwards.
GACCTTATCATTCCATTGGCAGATGAATGGATAAGGAAGTTTTGGTACATATACACAATGGAATATTAAATAAACAGCTATAGCTATAGCTGTTTCCATTGTTTCCCCATCTGTTTGCCATGAAGTGATGGGGCCAGATGCCATGACTTTAGCTTTCTGAATGCTGAGCTTTAAGCCAACTTTTTCACTCTGCCCTTTTACTTTCATCAAGAGGCTCTTAAGTTCTTCTGCCATAAGGGTGGTGTCATCTGCATATCTGAGGTTATTGATATTTCTCCTGGCAATCTTGATTCCAGCTTGTGCTTCATCCAGCCCAGCATTTCTCATGATGTACTCTGCATAGAAGTTAAATAAGCAGGGTGACAATATACAGCCTTGACATACTGCTTTACTGATTTGGAACCAATCCATTGTTCCATGTCCAGTTCTAACTATCGCTTCCTGACCTGCATACAGGTTTCTCAGGAGGCAGGTCAGGTGGTCTGGTATTTCCATCTCTTGAAGAATTTTCCATAGTTTCTTGTGATCCACACAGTCAAAGCAGAAGTAGATGTTTTTCTGGAACTCTCTTGCTTTTTTCTGTAATCCAGCAGATTTTGGCAATCTGATCTCTGGTTCCTCTGCCTATTCTAAGTCCAGCTTGAACATCTGGAAGTTCATTGTTCATGTATTGTTGAAGTCTGGCTTGGAGAATTTTGAACATTACTTTGCTAGAGTATGAGATTTGGGCTCCAAAATCACTGCAGATGGTAAATGCAGCCATGAAATTAAAAGATGCTTTCTCCTTGGAAGAAAAGTTATGACCAACCTAGACAACATATTAAAAAGCAGAGACACTACTTTACCAACAAAGGTCTGTCTAGTCAAAGCTATGGTTTTTTCCCATATTCGGGTATGGATGTGAGAGTTGGACTATAAAGAAAGTTGAGCACCGAATTGATGCTTTTGAACTATGGTGTTGGAGAAGACTCTTGATAGTCCCTTGGACTGCAAGGAGATCCAACCCATCACTCCTAAAGGAAATTAGTCCTGAATATTCTTTGGAAGGACTGATAACTGAAGCTGAAACTCCAGTACTTTGGCCGCCTGATGCGAAGAACTGACTCACTGGAAAAGACCCTGATGCTGGGAAAGGTTGAAGGCAGGAGGGGACAACAGAGGATAAGATGGTTGGATGGCATCACCGACTCAATGGACATGGGTTAGAGTAAGCTCCAGGAGTTGGTGATGGACAGGGAAGCCTGGCATGCTGCAGTCCACGGGGTCTCAGAGTCGGACACAACTGAGCAACTGAACTGACTGACTAGCTGTAGCTATAGCTTAGCTTATATATGTATCTAGTTATAGCTACACACACACACACACACACACACACACACACATAGCTCTTTTATCAAAAGGAACGCTTTTGAGTTAATTCTAATGAAGTGGATGAACCTGGAGCCTGTTATACAGAGTGAACTAAGTCAGAAAAAGAAAGACAAACACTACGCATTAACGCAGGTATGAGGATTCAGAAAGCTGGTGCTGACGACACTGCATGGAGGGCAGCGGAGGAGATGGGGGCGTGAAGACCAGGCTGTGGCCTCGGTGGGAGAAGGCGCGGGTGGGCCGACGCAAGAGGGCAGCGCTGACGCAGGCGCACTGAGGCCAGTTCAGTCCACTCGCGCAGTCCTGACCAACGCATGGGGAGGTCAGCTACAGACATTTTAGGGATTTGGGGGCAGAAGAAAGCAGAAGGCACTTTAAGTCCTGCACGGCATCTTCCTGAACAGTCTTCACGCCTGGATCATTTTCTTCTTCACTGTAACCACTCTTTTTCTCTCTGTTTTGCTTTGTTTTTGCTCCTGGCTTTTGGTAAAGTAATTTGCCACGAAGTATTTATCAAATAAAGGACTAATTTATAAATATTTGTTGTAATTTTATTTTTCTGTCTTCGTGTTTCCTTTTAAAGAAGAGAAGATCGTCAGGTTCCAGACTTCATCACGGGCACACCTGTCTGAGCACTGACTCCGAGTCTTAATGCACAAGAAGAAAGCCAGACAACCACGTCCTCCTTCTGTCAGCGATCAGGTACAGTGCCATGCCGTACACAGAAGCCCGTGAGGGCAGGGGCACATGGTTGAGTGTGGTTTTCAAATGCCTTTGTCGTGACAGTGGCATTGCCTCGCCATGACAGAGGATGAGCACTGATGGAGCCAGGCAGAGTCCTGCTCACTATATATATGCACGCTGAGTCGCTTCAGGCGTGTCCAGCTCTGAGATCCTGTGGACTGTAGCCTACCAGGCTCCTCTGTGCATGGAATTCTCCAGGCAGGAATACTGAAGTGGGTTGCCGTTGCCTTCTCCAGGGGATCTTCCTGATCCAGGGATCAAACCAATGTTTCATATGCTTCCTGCATTGGCAGATGGGTTCTATACCACTAGTACCACCTGGGAAGCCCATATATATATATTTTTTTTTATTGTTATACTACTTTATCTGTAAGGAACCTGAAGCTCAGGAAACTTTAATCAAGTTGACTAAGGTCCAAATCAAGTCACTTTGACCATGGATTCTACATTCTTGATTATTCTAAAAGCCATGATAACATAAGAAAGCTAATGAGGAAAACATTTACTTGAAATCAAGAAGGTAATCTACTTATAGAGGAACCACTCTATGATTTGGAGCAGATATGTAATGACATTTTGTCTGTCCTGAGATGAAAGGTTAGCTGTGGGCATTGAAGAAAGATGCGTTATGTAGACTAGATGATTTAATCTCTTTGAACCTCAACTTTCTTGTTTGTAAAGTGGGGTTTAGAACATTTGCCATAGCGATCGCTGATGGAGATTAAATGGGGTGACGCAGAGTTCACAGTTCAAAGAGTAGGTGCTCTATAAATATCGGTCATCGGATGAGGTTCTTTATTTCCTCCCATCTCTCATGGATATCCTGAAGATGACAGGCATCTATTTGGAAATCATTTTATAATCCAGGGATGAAAGCTGATGCAGACATACAATGTTATAATTCCTTCTGAAATCAAGAAAGATTTTTAAAATGTCCTTTGATTTATTGTGGAGAAAAATACCATGTGCACTGAAGGTAAACTAAGCGAGGCGATCGCTGCCCGGTGATGGCAGCCCCTCCTGTCCTACCCGGGATTGTGGTGCGCGTCAAGGATGCAGGATTCAGAAGCCACACTGTTGCCTTCTTTTCTAGTCACCTTCCTCCTATATCCCTCTGAAAAGACACTAACTTACTATTTGGTTTCTCAAAACTACAAAATCACCTTATTTTCCCTTTTTCCTCTAAATCATTTTACTGGACAACAAGCTACAAAGAAAGTCTGTGTATCGCTGCCAGATCTCCTTTTGGACAATGGCACCTGCTATGTTTCTGAATCTGCAACATGGACAGGAGAAAAAATATCTAAAGTTGAAGTCCTCATTGTTCATTCAGGGACTGTGTTGGCTAGAGAAAGCTTGGGAGGCGGTATCCCAGGTAAACCGGGTACAATGAGAAGACACTGGGTATGCCCTGTGTTCTCCGGCACTTCTACACTCACTCAAAAGGGCAGCTGTGTTTGGTCTCGGTCCTGGCTTTCACTCCACTGCTGTGGGTCACAGCCACGGCCGGCCCTGCACACCGTTAGACTGTGTGTGGGGAGAGTGTGCTGTGGCATCTTGACCTTGCTTAAGATGTGAGAACTGGAGGCTCTTTCTTCTAAGCGCGGGGACGCCAGCCATGCTGGTGAGTACTGCATCAATGAAAGGATGCTAGAAGCTGCTTTCAGAATTCCTCAAAATCACGGGAATGAAGCTAGAGTTGAGAGCCTTGACACTACTTTCATATGTGATTTGAATTTTCTTTGTGAACCGTTGAATTTCTCTGTGAACTGTCCAAAAAATGCCAGTATCACAATGCCCACTTGTAGAGCCGTTTGAAGAGTAAGGAGGAATCATTTCCTTCCTCCTTAGCTCAGATTTCCAGGGTTTACCAGGGATACACGTAAAGGGCATGAACTGGGGTGTGTGCCGACTGTTTTGGTGGTCAGCTTCCCATCTGTTATATGGTGTTAAGACGGCATCTTGCAGGAAAACTGGCACATACTTTCAGAATCGTGTGTGCACAGTTCTTATTTCAGGTTTTTGCTGTTGTGCATTTACTAAGTCATGCTAGACTCTGCAGCCCCGTGGACTGCAGCATGCCAGGCTCCTCTGTCCTTCACTATCTCACAGAGTTTTCTCAGTATTGTGTCTATTGAGTCGGTGATGCCATCCAGCAATCTCATCCTCTGTCACCCCCTTCTCCTCCCGCCTTCAATCTTTCCCAGCATCGAGGGCTTTTCAGTGAGTTGGCCCTCTGCATCATGTGGTCAAAATATGGAGCTTCACCGTCAGCATCAGTCCTTACAATGAATGTTCACGGTTGATTTCCATTAGGACTTACTGGTTTGATCTCTGGGCAGTCCAAGGAACTCTCAAGAGTCTTCTCCAACACCACAGTTCAAAAGCATCAATTCTTTGGTGCTCAGTCTTCTTTATGGTCCAGCTCTCACATCCATGCATGACTACTGGAAAATTGTAACTTTGACTATACAGACTTTTGTCAGTAAAGTGATGTCTCTGTTTTTAATATGTTGTTTAGGTTGGTCATAGCTTTCCTTCCAAAGAGCAGGCATCTTTTAATCTCATGGCTGCAGTCACCACCTGCAGTGATTTTGGAGCCCCCCAAAAATGAAGTCTGCCACTGCCTCCACTGTTTCCCCTTCTATTTGCCATGAAGTGATGGGCCCAGATGCCGTGATCTTACATATACTAAGTTTCTGAATGTTAAGATGTTGATGTTCATCTGCCTAAAAAAATTCCACCAGGCTCCCAATGATAAGACAAAGGAGAGGATCTAAAAAGTGCATTTTCTGAAAATGTTTTGAGAGTCCTCTTTTGGTGTCTGGGCATATGCATTATCCACTAAGAACAATGTTTGACTTGAGGGATAAAGACAAAATTTACTACAAATGTAAAGGTCAGGAAAGTGAACATCTGTGCTCTAGAGGGAAAAAAAATGAAGAATCTATAAGAATCTATAGCCAGAGTGGATTTGGATTGATTTGCAAAATAGTCGGCCTAGGACTCTTTTAAGGCTATCAGCCTATATGTTGTCCATTCCCCCCGAACCCCACTTCAGTCTCCACTGGCCCCACTTAGGTGAGCAGTTAGAAGACTCTGGACCCAGTTCTTGGGACGGAGAGGCAGTGATCTGAAGTCATGTGTCATCCCCCTGAGGGTGCGTGTCAGCGTTTGTGACGGCCTTGCTGTTGGTGGGGGATCTGTTTTTATGTATATACTGTAAGATGTGTCCTGCGAGGCACAGTTCTGGGGCTTTGACAAATGCATAGCATCATATCTGGCCTCACAGTCATGGCATACAACATTCCCGTTATCCAAAAAAGTCCTTTATTTTTGTCCTTTGAGGTCAAGCCTTCCCTCCACCATCAGCTCATGGCAACTAATAATCTGGTTTCCACCCTCTAGTTTTCCCCCCATCGATTCACGTGTGGAATTGGTTCACCAAGGCCTTGCTTTGGCTTCCCTGGTGGCTCAGTCACTAAAAAATCTGCCTTCAGTGTAGGAGAGCCGGATTGATCCTGGGTTGGGAGGACCTCCTGGGGAAGGGAATGGCAACCCACTGCAGTATTCTTCCCGTGGACAGAGGAGCCTGGCCGGCCACCGTCCATGCAGAGCCTGGCCAGCCACCATCCGTGGGGTCACAGAGAGGTGGACTGAGCGACTGATGCGCCTTCTCTAGTCACGATGCTGAGCAGTGTTCCTGCGGCGCTGCCCTCCTTACATCTTCTTCAGTGAAATGTCTGGTAAATATCTCGCCGATTTTCTAGTTGAATTGCTTTCTTACTGTTGGGCTTTGAAAGTTCCTTATCATCTATTCTGCATAAAAGTTCTGTAGGAGATCTGTTTGGCAAATGTTTCCTCAGAGTCAGTGGCTTGTCTTTCATCCTCTTAACTCTGCCTTCTGGAGAGCAAAAGAGCAAGACTTCTCAATTTTGGTGAAGTCCAGTTAATGAATTTTTTAAAAACTTTATGGACCATGATTTTGGCATCATATTTAAGAAAACTTGTCCCAACTCAGGGTCACATAGATTCTTCTGTGTGTGTGTGTTTCTAAACGTGTGTAGGGGCTGCAGTTGCCTGACCATGCCTTGAAGTGCTGAAGCTCACCATCAGTGTTTGCTTTTGGGTGGTTGTTTGTACATGAAATGCTCCTAGGAAATTGAGACTTGAAATTGCAACATTTAACAGAGTGTTCTCCTTGCCTGCATTGCTACAAAATAAGCCATCCCAAGTCTCTGTGCTTTAAAACATTTATTTTTCTCCCTCACGGTTCTGTAGATTGACTGAGCGCACCCGGGCGGTTCCCACAGATTCCAGCCCAGAGCTGCTGTCAGACGGTGGCTGGAATAGGAGGCATCTCAGAGACCCATCTCTCAGTTGGGACAAACGTCTCACATGTTTTCCAACCCCAAGCCTTTGTGATATCACTTGGCAAAAAGAAAGCATTTTTCAAGTAGCTACTGACATACATATCTTGAAGGAGCCACCAAGTCAAAAGATTTATGTGTTCCAAAAGATTACTTACTACTTAGGCTGCCTACCGCTTCTCAGTTATTTCAGAAGTGTGGCTGGTGAGAATATATGAAGCCCCTCAGAGGAAATACATATGTAAAGCCAACACACCTGAATTGATATATATTGAAAGACCCGCAACATTATCCTCACCAAATAGGAATACTTTAATGTGTGTTGAAGAAATTATGGAATATTAGGTTTGTGTAGCAAGACGGCATTTCAGAAATTTCTTTTATAGAAAAGATTTGCTATAAATATGCAAGACAGTGTAATTTTTAAAATCTTGAGCAAAACAAGGTCTCCATAAGTTATCCTACCTACCTCCATGAGCTGATCATTTTGTCACTACGAAGCGCAGTGGAAATTGAAGAGTGTTGCTTAGTTAGAATGAATGCATCAGTACCCTCTCTTACTGTTTCTTTTGAATAGGGGAGAAAGGTAAGCGTGTGCAGTTTATGACAGTACCCAAGGGAAGAGGAGGGATGACGTGTGAATGTGAGCTTGAGAGGGAGCCCTGGGCCAGCACGGTGACCAGCGTCCTTCCCTCTTCAGGTACACACGGAGCCCAGCGTGTGGGGAAGCCGGACAGGGTGGCGGGTGAGAAGTCTTCTCGTTGACGCAGAAGCCCAGTTCCTCTGCTCATCAGATGTGTGACCTAAGGGCTTCAAGCTATCTGAAAGCATATTAAAATATATGTATGATGCTTGCCTGGGAGGCTGGAGGGGTTAGAACATGATTAAGCTTTGCAAGCGCTTAGCAGAGTCTGGCACATACTAAGCGTGGTGAACACTGGCTTCTGAGTTTAATAAGTTAAGGACACCGTGATCTTTCATCTTGCCATCAGATCCTGTGCCCAGGCTTCTCTTGCCACTCCCTTCTCTGCAGGGAAGACACCAGTGCTCACAAGTACAACTGACCCTTCTGCTCTTGGCTGTCGTGGTTCTGGCCAGAGCTATCATGTCGAGTAACATCTGTAGGGCTTCGCGATCCTGGGCAAATTATTTAACCCATCCCTGCCTTGCGTTTTCATCTGCAAAACAGGGATAATGTTGTTGTGCTCAGTGGTGTTCAGCTCTTCGGAATCCCATGGACTTTAGCCCGTCAGGCCCCTCTGGCCATGGAATTTTCCAGGCAAGAATCCTGGAACAGGTTGCCATTTCCTGCTCCAGGGAATCTTTCTGACCCAGAGATTGAACCCATGCTTCCTGCACCTCCTACGTAGGTTCCCCTGGGAACCTACATATAATGCAAATATGGGAATAAGATAAGATAATATATGCAAAGTGTCTAAAACAATGATTGGCATATAGAAAACATACTGTTTCATTATTATGCTTCTTTTAAAGATGTTTTGATGTGGACCATTTTTAAAGTCGTTATTGAATTTGTCACAGTGCTGCTTCTGTTTTACCTGTTGGTTTTTGGCAGAGGCACGTGGGGTCTTAGCTTACCAAGGAGGGATCAGACCCACGCCCCTGTGCTGGAAGGCAGAGTCTTAACCAGCAGACTGCCAGAGAAATCTCTGTTATGATTCAACTCCTATTATCAGTACAAAAAATTATCATGAGGCATATAATTAACACCCTGGCATTCTGGGTACCGGCCACTGGTCTTTTCCCTAACCATTCTTTCAGACAACATTTTTGTGTATGCTCAGTCATGTCTGACTCTCTGTGACCCCATGGACTGTAGCCCACCAGGCTCCTCTGTCCCTGGAGTTTTCTGGGCAAGAATGCTGGAGAGGGCTGCCATTCCTGACTCCAGAGAGTCTTCCCAGCCCAGGGGTTGAACCCGAGTGTCTGTGTCTCCTGTACTAGCAGGCGGGTCCTTAACCACTGTGCCATCTGGGAAGCATCAGACAATATACCTAAGTGTAATAAGATGGAAAAAAAAATACTAATATGGTAAGACGGGGCATTTGGTGTATCTTAGAAAAGATATTGCTTTAGTTGTATAGTTGTTTTTTTTTTTTAAAGGCACATAGGCTGTTGGGTGAAATATTGAGATGCTGGCCAGCAGAACTCAAGCAATAAGCCTTATTAAACATTATGGAGGACATCTCCAAACAGGGGAGAAGAGAGAGTTGAGAAGGGCCAAGAGGGAAGGGAAGAGTGAAGAAGCGCCTGTCGTAAGGTATGTAAAACTGCAGACGGGGCTGAGGCCAGGCGGTTCTGGAAAGAAGCATGTTCACAGGTTGTGGGTTTGCTTTACTAAGAACCCTCTGCTTCCCAACAGCCCCACCCCTGTCAGGTGACAGTTTGTTTCACTCACGGATGTGTTGCCCCCATAGTAGCTTTTGTGTGGACACATTACAGCAGATGACACGTGCATAGAGAAAGGAATTCGAAACCAGGGAGTCGCTGCCTCACTCCTTACTCAGTGCAGAGCTGGAGAGAAGACACTGCCTGTCTCAGGTGTCCGTGCGTTGTGGGATGGGAGTCACAACCTCCTTAGTGAGGGCGTACCACCATGTCTCTGTGCCCAGCCCAGGACCTTGCATCTGAAGAGTGAATGAATGAGTGAATGAACAAGGTCATAGCTGACATCTGGGTATTTACAGCTGAGTATTCAGGCCCTGTTCATAGTGCTCTAGCTGCTCTCTGAAGCTGAGTGAGAATGTGTGTGTTGAACCAGACTGTTTGAAGTATATGCATGTTACCCAAACATTATTTGTTCAGTGTTGTTCTTCAGTACTCACAACGTGCTGTTCGCGGTACACCATGATACCCTTGTGAAACTTTCGTGTTAGGCAGAGAAAACGGAACACACACATGTAACAAGCATGATAATCTCACACAGTGCTACAAAGAGTACAGCAGAGGGCGTTAGTTAGGGAGGGTCTTGACAAAGAGCTACAGAAGGAAGCCCCTTAACAGAGGATCCGGGGGTTGAGGCACCATTGCTGAGAATCAGCCATTGGACGACTTGGCGGTAAAGCCGTCTAGACACAGAGGAGCTCTGTGGTAAGGGTGAGTTACAGAGATGTGAGGAGGAGGGCGCTGCACTGAGGGAGCAGAGGTGGAGGTGCTGCGCGTGAGGTCAGTGCCGTGAGGAGGCATCGGTGCGCGAGGACTCGGTTTTATCTTGAGGGTAATGGAAAGACTTTGGAAGACTTTAAACAAGGGAAGAACAGGGCCTCATGAGAAGAGTGTCTGTTTTCCGGTAAACAGTGTCCATCCCGTCTCCATCTCATCTGTCTGCCACCACAAGCCTGGACTCTAAGCTGTTAGCGCTGCACCTCACAGGAACGCAACCGATGCTCAGAGTGGATATCTGCTTTCTCCAGGGTCATTTAGGGTCAAAGGGAAAATTGAGGATTTCATAGCATGGGAGGTGGGAATGGGCTGCCTCTCGACTAGAGCGCTCTGTTTGATAACTGGCGGAGGGTAAAGGGGCCTTCCCAGAATCGCTGCTTGAAGGCGCAGTGTGGTGCTGTGATTTCTTCAAGACTCTTTGCAAAGTAAGCTAAACCTCATCTTTCAGAGAAGCGAGAGCATAATGCTTTTCCTTACTTTCTTCCAAGTCTATCTTTTTTTCTTTGCTGAGTCTGCATATGCGCCATCCATGCCAGTTTCTAAGGTATTAGCTGATGACCTGCAATCTGGGGAAAGGGTCGAGAGAGAGATTAGAGCTGAGGGGATGTGGGGCTTAGAAAGGAGGGGTGGCCCTCGCAGTGGGGTTCAGCCAGTCTGACTCAGTATCACCGGGGGTGTAGAAAAAGGATTTCATGATGTTTAGATTTTTGTGAAATGAAATTCTATACCTTGATACAAGATTTCCTAGTTTCTAGAACAGTCTAAGTGAGCAATTTTAAAGTGAGCCTCATTATGACTGATTAATATTTTGATTTATGTAAATTTCATTTCTGTGACAATGTTATTGTATATGTACTTAATGTATTGCATTAAACTTTGCTCTGTGCTATGGAATTCATGATATATTGTTCTGCATTGTATATGGGCTCTTTTAAAGCATTGCTAGTCTTCCTTATCATCAGGGTTTCGTAATTTATGCCAAGACTTTTATTGAAAGCAAACATAACAAAATACTGTTTAAAATGTGGTGGCATTAAAACACTAAAGTTATTTTGATTTAAAAAAAAATCCATTGACTGAGAAGAGTCCGTCTCGGTTAGCTAAGGGAAACCCCGAGTCCCTGCTGTCCATACTTCTCCCCACCCCACGGTCTCATCCTTCAACTCTCAGCGACCGAAGAGTTGCTGTTTCTTTTCCAGACAACATGGTAGGTGGCAGGTACGCTTTGGTGAAGAAAGCCAACCTTGACCCCATAGAGACGAAGGGAACTGCATAGACTCAACAAAGAGTGGCAAGCAAGGGAGCGAACAGACGGTCCCAGGTTGTGTTACGTGCTGGAGCAGAAACGAGAAGCAGCGGTGCCTCGGCGAGGGCGTGGCGTCCCCTCTGCCGGCTCCCCACGCCCCCCTTTATCCTTGGCACTCAGCTGCGTGTCTTGTTTGCAGCTTTCGTGGTGGCTTGGGGATTGTTGGCTTGCTCGTTCATTTCGTGGGGCCTGGGCGTGGGGCCAGTTTGCCCCGCTTCGCGGAAACGCTTTTCCCTGAGTCCTTTCCGCCAGAGCGAGCCTGGGACAGGCCCCGGGCAGTCAGCCGCGACGAGAAGCCGCCTCATGGGGCTGCCCGCAGAGGCTCCGCTCTCACTCGGGAGCTGGGGCAGGGTTCCGGAGCGGAGCCTGAGCGCGTGGGCGCGCGAGGCAGCAGCACGGGCAGAAAGGCAGAAGGCGGGCGGCCCGGGGCTTCCAGTTACGTGACAAAAGCAAACACAGAAACCGTCTTGCAGTACGAGGGTTGCATAGTCTGCATACATACTTACACATGGTACATAATTTAAAGTGCGTGTTAGTCGGTTTCAGGCTAATTCAGAGTGGGATGTGAGAGCTGAGAACTTGCTTAAGAGATGGAAAAATCGGAGGGGAGTTAACCACCCGGCTACCAGCAGGTCTCTGAAGTGGTTTGGCCGTGATAAAGCCAATGCTTAAGAAACACAGACTGACATTTTAAAAGACAAACACACACCATCCTTATACGTAAAACGTTTAATGACAAGGACATTTGGCACACACATATTCACACAGGTTTAGCCCTCACTTCTCTTTGTGTGTGCAGACCCATATTGTAATGAGCAAAATAGAAGTAGCTAATTCCTTAGGTTAAGGCTTCATTTCTGCCTTTGATGAAAATAATAGTGTATGGAAACCTGTGAAATAATACCCAGCTCCAGGCCTCGGCCCAGACCCCATGATGCTTAGAGACGCTGACTCAGTAGGCCACGATGCTGTGGGTGGGGCCCGGCGTCGGGAGGTTTAAAACTCCGCCTGCGAGCTCAGCCCGGTGCCCTGTGACGACCTGCTGGGCTGGGGTGGGGGTGGCGGGTGGGAGGGAGGCTGGGGCGGGGGTGCATGCATGTTCATAGCTGGCTCATGTCGTTATACAGCAGAAACTAACACAGCATGGTCAAGCAATTTTTTAAGTTAAAAAAATAAAATAAAAATCCCCCTGTGAGTCTCATATACTACAGCCAGGGTTGAGACCGACTGGAGGAATGAACTGTGGTTGGGAGGAATGAACTGTGGTTGGGCTGTTTCATCCCTGGCTCACCTGAGCAGGAAGGACAGTTAAGGAGAAGGACCTGGGGCTAAGCACACCCTCCGTCCCAGTAGCAGGAGAGGCTCCGTTGAAGTTCTGTCTTCACTAGGAGCAACTGGGCGATCTTGAGAGAACTAACGCATCTTTCCAACCCTCCATTCCCTCCTGTGAATGAGATGAAGTGGTAGATGTCACGCACTTAGCACCTGCACGTGAAGACCACGCGGTGCAGTCAAGACCTGTGTCAGCACAGCCCCACGAAGATGACTGACAGTTTGCAATATGGAAGGTGTTCAGGGATGATCTCACTTAAAATTGGGCTTCCTTGGTGGCACAGATGGTAAAGAATCCACCTGCCAATGCAGGAGACCCAGCTTTAGTCCCTGAGAAGGAGAAGGGAATGGTAACCAACCCACTCCAGTATTCTTGCCTGGAGAATCCCATGGACAGAGGAGCCTGGCGGACTACAGTCCAAGGGGTCGAAAAGAGTTGGACATGACTGAGGACCTAGTGCACACGTGAGCCCCACAGACACACTCCAGGTGTCAACCACCAGTGTGCTTGGAACTCGCTGCAGTGAGAAACCTAGATGCGTTTGGAGGACGCGTGTCAATTATTAAGATACTAGTGAAAGTAAAAAGTGAATTTTAAAGACTGGGATTTTCAGTATGAGCCTCCACCAAAAGAATCCCTAGAGCAGGCCTTCTAAGCTGCAGGCTCCGATTCGCAAGCCAGCTGCTCCTGGCAGGGCAAGCCTGCGTTGCTGCTCCACGGTGGGTCTCAGCGGGAATGTTATTTACTTAACCATGGATAATGGTTTTTCTGAGCAACCCCAGGGAAGCCAGAAAGCAAAAGTTTCTTCATTATGATAACAGTATCATCATCTTAGAGTTAAGACCATCTACCCTGACCATTTATTTTAAAGCTCTTAATATTTTAAAGCCCACAGCCCTTGGGCTCTGTGCCGTGTCCACTTGCTTGAGACAGCTGACGGAGGGCAACTGCAAGCCTCGAGGCTTGCTGATAGCAGGTCTAGTACTCTGTCTATTTCTCTTGGAATTGTGGTTTCTGATCCAGCAGCCAGGAGCCATGTGTGGTTCCTGAAGTCTTGAAATGTGGTCATCTGAGCTGAGATGTTCTGCTTTAGTCCACTGGGGCTGCTATTAAGGAGAAAAAGGACCACAGACGAGGTGGCTTGTAAACGACAGTGGTCTCCTCTCACAGTTCTGGAGGCTGACATCGCGGTGCCACCTGCCGTGCCCATGCCCACCCAGAGCCCTCTTCTGGGTGCAGTCTGCTGCCTTCTTTGGTCCCTTGCTTGGCAGGCGGAGAGGGAGGGAGTGCTCTCGTGCTCTCATAAGGGCACAGACGTCCGTGAGGTCTCCACCCTCATGACCTAGTCACCTTCCGTAGGCCCCTCTCATAACACCACACTGGGGTTTCAGACGTCAGCATATGAATTTTAGGAGGACAAAAGCATTCAGTCTACTACATGTGCTGTACGTATTCTATACCTCAACTTTAAAGACTTACTGTGAAAAAAATTGTTATGCTGCTTACAGGTTGAAATGAAAATGTTGGGGACGCATTTGTGTTAGATAAAATATACTATTAAATTAATTTCTTCTTTTTACTTTTGAAAGTGTAGCTACCAGAAAATCTATAATTTCATATGTAGCCCACATTTTATTTCTGTTGGACAGCCTGTCTCAGAGTTCTTGTACCAAGGCGAGTTAAAAGAACCAGGACACACAATTAAAAATCTCACAATCATTTAAAAGCTGTAAGGACATGGTCAGAAATCAGAAATAAGGGGAGAAAATAGAATAAAGGGTTCAGATCTTTGTAGTTAGGTCTGAAATTCTAGGTGTATTTTTCAAATGGCTCATCTTTTTGACATGAACTTGAGCAAACTTTGCGAGACGTGGAGGACAGAGGAGCCTGGCCTGCTGCGATCCACGGGCTCACAGAGAGGCAGACATGACTGAACGACTGAGCAACACCTTCTAGAAACATGGAAAAGCCCTTCAAAGAAAGAGAATGGGAGAGTTCATTCAGAGTTTTAGGCGCAAAGCATGCCAACTTTAGAAGCCGCCAGTTGCTCTCCTTTCAGCGCATCTTGCCCGCACGTGACCCTCGCTGGGCGCTTCTTGCAGTCCTGACAGTGCCGGCGTGGCTTGTGCAGGAGGTTGTGGTACAGACAAGCTATTTTAACCTGAGATGTGCCTAACGCATGTGTGAGTTTTCTTTTTTTCTTAAATTATCCTATAATAAATTGACTTTTTATATATGTTTGTAATGCACAGTTTTGAGGCAAATAGTAAATTCGGTCAATATGCTACTGTAAATTAGACCACTGTTCAACAGAGGGATTAGGGTGAGATAACTGTCTAGCTGTTTTCTTTTTCTTTTTTCCTCTTTTTTTTTGATGGAGATTTATTTCTTTCAGGTTTAAGGCGGAAATGGAAACTTGTACCATTATTCATTCTGCATCACAGTAAACAAGCTTCATTACCAACAGACATTTTAATCTCTTGTGGAAATACATTCTTTGCTGATTAATTCCATCTTCCCTTCATTTTCAAACTGCAGAAGATTTGCTTCAAAACCCACAGATCAGGTATGTCTCAGTCTTCATTGAGCCAGTAACAAAAGAAAATACGTTTATATTATTCAGGAAGCAATCATGGAGATACTTTACGGCTCATTTATATCAATATCAAACTAATTCAATGACAAGTCAAACATGGTGCCCTTTAATCATGGAAAACTGTAAGGTATTTCAGCTGAATAAATTAAGGGCAATTAACTAAAAAATGAGCTACACCCATGAAGCTCATTATTTTTAGGTTGAGGGATCCTTTTCGTTATTGGAATTGTTCTCTTTGATCTGCCAGATGCCTGGTTTGCCCAACAAAAATCAAAACACCTCAGAGCATAAAAGCATGCACCCCATGTGTTATGTAAACCTGAGTTGATAACTAACATCAGCCGTGTCATTTGCATCTATTATCTTGGTGAAAAATACCTATTCCTCATCCAAAGGAAAAGCAGAAGTTTAGAATTCCAAAAATCCTCGAAATAACAAAATCCAACAGAAATCAGACCCAGTTTTATAATCCATGCTGGAAAATCAGTTACGATCAGGAAGGAGCAGGTTGGACATTGACCAGAAATTCCTGAAAAAGAATAGACAGAGCACACGCTGGCGGAGAGGACGTGTGTTGTACAAATGCCTGTTCTGGGCACAGATATTGGTGACTACCTTCCATTTTCCTGGAGTTTTCAGTAAAGTGTGTGCATGTTTACACGTACGGGGGCTTCCTAGGTGGCCCAGTGGTAAAGGGTCTGCCTGCCAATGCAGGAGACGCAGGAGACGTGAGTTCAGTCCCTGAGCTGGGAAGAGCCCCTGGAGTAGGAAGAGGCAGCCCACTCCAGTGTTCTGCCTGGAGAACCGACCGAGGGGGCCCAGAGGGCTGCAGTCCGTGGGGTCACAGAGTCAGAGGCGACAGCACGCAGCACAGCATGGCACGTGTGTGCTCAGTGGCATGGCCTTAGGCTCCTAACGGTCCTGCCAGCACTACTAGACGGTGGTTTTTTAGGTGCCAGTGGTAAAGGAAATTTCATCAATTCGTGAGTGATTTTTGCCAGTGATACCCGTGAATGGGATGAACAGGCTGAATAAAGTCACGGTGTTCTGCCCTGTTTGTTGGCTTAGCTATGTGTGTGTGTAGATTACACTTCAGTTCACTTCAAAAGATTTGCATTTCCCAAGAATCTGGCAACTATGAGAAGGATAATAATCTCAGAAAAACATGTTGGGTGATTGATATGAATTTGCCATGAATTAAGATTTTCAAAAAATATATTCAGGAAAAAATATTTTTGAGCATATTTTAACATCCTGTGAAATGTTCTGTGAAACGAGGTGATGAATGTAAAAGCCCTACATGCATTCTATCCAGGAGGATGGCAGACAGAGTTACTAAAAAATAAAGCATTCTAGTGATGTTAATGTTCTGTGATGTGAATAATGGCATAGATGGCATGGGGCAGTGGAGACTTCAGTGATGGAGAGACATCCTCTCTCAGGAGGGAATTTTGTATTTTTTTAACCGTTCACTTTGAAAACACATCAAATCTAGAAAATGTTACAAACTTAGTATAATTAGCTCTGTTTGACTCCTTCATTTTGTTTAACCAGCTGCTAACACTTTGCCGTATGTTCTGTATGTTGTGTTGTTCTGACCCAATAAGGGCTTTGCACATCTTGGCCCTTCGCCTGTCTTGCTCATTTACGAACCCTTCAGTGTGCATCTCCTACAAACAGTGCCGTTCTAGAAATCGCCGTCGAGCAGTGTCACAGCCAGGGCACTTAACACAGACACGACACTAGAATGGGAAGTACAGTCTGTATTTTACATTTGCCAGTCAGCCCAGGAATGTCTTTTCTAACATGAGGAAGTGACCTGGACTGAGAGCTAAATGGTAAGCCAAACGCAGATGCAGGAAAGGGGTTTTCAGGAATAAAGACAGAAGGGATGGAAAGTCCAAAGACAGTATAGAGCATCTACAGAAATAATGTGCTTAAAAAGGACAGCTCTAGCCCATATTCTAGGAATTATGATGTTAATGAATAAAACCTGGGTTTTCATATGCTAGTTAAGTGGTTAAATTTTAGAACTCTGTGTAATAAGAAATCGTTTTGGTGCTGTTTGGTTTTCCTGTGTCATGTGTCCGTTCTCTACCTGATCCCCTGCATCATCAACTGAAGTGATCTGCCGTGGGGCGCCACAAGCAAGGCTTAGAAAATTGTTGCCTGCAGAATTTCAAATATGGATATGAGGCATTTGGAAGCAATTTCTGATAAGAGAGTACTATAAATTGGTACCCCAAGGAACATCCTGCACATTACCCAACCAAATGTTTTTTCTTTAAACAAGATTCAGAGGGAGGAGGGACGTATTAGCCGTGAAACTTAATGGACTAAGGTGCCATTACTTATTAAACAGGACTATCTGTGTGAAAAATGAACAGTTAATGTACACGTGCAGATAATGTAGTCCATTTTATCTTATCGACATACATGGAAGGTTCTGATTGTAATGGACCTCGTGGTCCCTTTTTGCTCATTCCTTTTGCCTGAGCACCGTGTCTGGATTAACAAAGAGCGTATTTTCCCAAATGAACATAGGCTGAAAGGCACACTGGCCCTCTCCCAAGGACTGAGGGATCTCCCTAGGACGTTCAGAGGGACCGCAGGTCAGGTGGCCCTCACTGGGACCGTGGAAAGGTTGTAGCATCTTTCAAGTACAGCGAGAAGCAGCCTGGAGTGTCTGATTCTTTCCAACCTTTGAAAATCATAAAATAAAGCCGCAGCACCCTAGGCCATCTGGTACCTGCAAGCAGTGTCTCTGGATAAGTCTGAGCAGAGGGCAGACTTACCCCCACTGGGAAGGAGTTCTGGTTATGTATCATTTTACTCCACTTGCCAGATCACAGCCAGAGATATCAAAACTCGCTCCTGTTGAGCCCCCTCTCCACATCCTTGAGTTAATCACTCGTCTTAATGTCTGCATTTTCTATTTTTTTAAATAGAAGCAAGAATAATGGGAGCTCTGAACAAGAAAATGTCACATACAGACTCTTAAGTCTTATTATTGACATTTCGGCTTCCCTGTTAGCTCACCTGGTAAAGAGTCCGCCTGCAATGCAGGAGACCCTGGTCAATTCTGGGGTCAGGAAGATCCACTGGAGAAGGAGTAGCTACCCACTCCAGTATTCTTGGGCTTCCCTGGTGGCTCAGCTGGTAAAGAATCCACCTGCAGTACAGGAGAGTTGGGTTTGATCTCTGTGTTGGGAAGATCCCCTGGAGGAGGGCATGGCAACCCACTCCAGTACTTTTGCTGGAGAATCCCATGGACAGAGGGGCCTGGCAGGTGCATGAGGATTCATGCAGTCCATGGAGTCACAAAGAGTCGGATACGACTGAGCAGTTAAGCACAGCACATTAATAATTATGGCAGCCTTGGAAAAACAAAGCAAAAACCCTAAAGCTGCCTGAACGACCAACAAGACTAGATGATTAAATGAATTCACCTAGTAATATGAGCTGTATTAACCACCTTAAAAAGAAATACGGGTCACGCACGTCTCTGCTAAAGGAGAGCCATGATGTATAGAAGGGAACGACAGGACAGCACAGGCCCGGAAAGCTGATTACAGAGCTGTGCTTAGAGGAATCCCCCTGCTTGTTTTTGCTTTTTTTGGTAAAAGCAAGCAGGCAAGCACAGTGTATGCTTGTGTGCCACTGGATATTTGTGTGTGTGTGTGTGTGTGTGTGTGTAGATTAAAGAACTAAGCTGGTCACAATAGTTTTCTTTGAGGTGTGGTATCAAGATCCAACTGTGATGGAGAGAGGAGGGCCTTTTTACATTTATACTCATTTTTATATTTGTTTTAAGCCTGGATATTATCGTTTAAAAATAGCAAAGATAGAATCATAAGGTAATAGAGATAAGTGGCAGCTTAGCAAATATCCAACCTAGTTCCGTATTCTTTGAACATACCCCGTTTTAAACAGGCAGTGAGAATTAACCCAAGTTCCCCAAACCTTAGAGAATATAATTTGGGCAATTATTTTATTTAAATAAAACACTATCACCCCAACCTACTTTCCTTTTAAACACTTGAATATTTTAGCACAAAGAATTTTAGAAAATTTAAATGATTAGCTTACACGTTTTAAACAGTTTAGAACAAGGTTGTAATCACTGAGGTACTGAGTTCAAGTTGTTCCAAGTCATGTTTCCACACTTTTCATTTATGGATTGCAATTCAAGAAAATTCTCAAAGCTTCTCATAAAGTAGATTTGCATGGAATTAATGTTAAGCTGAAAGCTGGAGTGTGATCTCATCCCTGGAGCATGGAGCAGAGAGAGATAAAACTGCTGGCCAGTTGCAATTACAGCATTCATTGTGTGCCCTTTTTTCTTTGTAAGCTTATGAAACGTAATATGACTTTTTCGTTGCCTTCATTACCTTCCTGTTGGTTGTTTTCCAAAGCTCAGAAATGGACAAGGGGAGACAGATGCTCTCCCGTTTTGACCCGGGGTCCCACCAGCTGTGCGGGGTCTGCTGAGAGGTGACGACTCCGGGGCACCGCCGGCGGCAGGGGCGGCAGGGCCAGCTCTCAGGGGTTTGAGCAGAGCAGCGGCCGTGCTGTGCCTTCGGGATCGCACCTCGCGGGGAGGAACGAATGAGGCGCTACCTTCTAGGCAGTGTTAATGCCAGTCATTCGGCCGTGCCTGACTCGGGGAGCCCGTGGACGTGGCCACCGGGCCCCTCTGTCCGTGGGGTTCTCCAGGCGAGGGTACTGGAGTGGGCTGCCATTCACTTCTCCGGGGGGTCTTCCCGACCCAGGGATCGAACCCCGGTCTCCTGCAGTGCAGGCAAATTCTTTATCTCTATCCAGCTGAGAGATTCCTGAGAGAACCACATTGAGCAACAGACATATGTTCCCCCTGACTTTGGGGACATGGGAATCAGCATCTGATGCCGAATGAAGGGAAGCCGAGGGGTGGAGAGCTTAGCCGAGCAGAGAGGGGCTGCCCTGCAAGCCTTGGGCTCAGAACAGGAAGGCTTCTCCCGGGCCAGCCTTCACTGTCTGAAGGCAGTGACCTAGCATCGCAAAGGAGGCCCACGTGAGAAGCCCCAGAGACCTGGTGCCCCTGCAGAGAGGCAGCATCTCTGCTCTTTGTGGGGAGCATAGTTGGAGAACCCCCCACAGGGCTGCTGTCAAGAATGCTCCCCACATGAGGGAAAGAGCAGAAACGGCTCCGCTGCGGCAGTCCAGCTGCGGCGGTCCACTGCCAGGCCACCGCTGGCCACCTCTGGCCCTCCTCCCACTGCCCCTCTCCTGGTATACCGAGCCCTGAGCAGTGCGCTTGGCCGATGGGGAGGAGGAGGGAGCCAGTCTGAGGTCAGTGGAGACAGGCAGGCATCACAGTGCTGGGAACATGGTGTTTCCATTGGCTGGGTCTTCTTAATTACTAAAATGACTGTTCTTGTGAAGGAAAGACCATGGAAAAGCATGAGTCTTTCTAAAGACCTCAGTGTAGAAAAGGGAGCTGCACAGAGAGGCGTTAAGGGAGCAGAGGGAGAAAGAGTAAAGTTTTGTTCATTCTGCCCAGCTGCTTCAATCCACAGTTACTCATAGATGCTATCAGTAAGTTTCTAAAGGCGGATTTAAAAGTTTTTGTTCTACTTCGTACTTTAATGAAACCCGCTCTAAGGAAAATCTCCATTCCCTTCATGTATTGCAGAGTCTTTCAGAAAGATGTCTCCACAGTGCTTTGGTGAACAATAGCTCAGCGTCATCAAGAGTCTGCTGTGTGAGGCCAGTGAGGTTTGGGAAGGGACTTTGTCAGCAGAGATTCAAGGTGCTGTTAAACCCTTGATTCCTGCCACGGTGAGTAGGAATTGTGTGTGAACGTCAAAAGGAAAACGAGCTCTGCCTCGCATGCCATCCTTTGCTGTTAGGAGATTCTGGACTTGAATCAGAACTTCTGCTCAGCAGCCATCAAACCATTCAGAAAGAGGTGGTTTGGATCATTCAAGAAAGGAGCTGAAAGTGGTACTTGCTTTGTTTGAAAGTAGCCAATAACAAAGCCCCCATTTAGCAAACATTTCATTTTGTGATTTAGTATAGGTGTTCGGGGCTGTGTGTAGTTTCCTGAAGCTAAGTCATAAACACGGATAAGAGTTTGCAGACTCATAGCCCAGAGTCCCTGTGTGTTGCCAACCTGGTGTTTGCCTTTTAAAATCCATGTTTTGTTTTGTTTTCTAATAGCTTTACTGACGTGTAATTGACATTTAATTCCAAACATATTTAAAAAGTATAATTTTACAGAATTTTTTTGTACATATACACCCACTAAATGATCACCACCGTCAAGATGGTGAATGTATCCATTATCCCTAAATATATCCTCATGACAAAAAAAGTGGAAGTATTGTCACTCAGTTGTGTCCAATTCTTTGTGACCCCATGGACTTTAGCCCATCAGGCTCCTCTGTCCGTGGGATTTCCCAGGCAAGAATACTGGAGTGGGTTGCCATTTCCTTCTCCAGGGGATATTCCTGACCCGGATATTGAACCCCCATCTCCTGCATTGCAGGCAGATTCTGTACCATCTGAGCCACCCGGGAAGTTCAAATGTATCCCCTGGCCCTCTGTATCTCCTCCCTCCTGCCCCACCCTGTCCCTGTGTAACCCCAGTCTCCTCCTGTCACTAGAGACTGTGCAGTAGACTAAGTGTCTATGTTCCCCCAGATTCATCAGTTGAAACCTAACCCCCAATGTGATGGTATTAGGAGGTGGGGTCTTTGAGGGGTGATTAGGCCATGAGGATGGAGCCCTCATGAATAGGATTAGTGCCCTTAAACAAGAGGCTGCAGAGGTCGCCTCACCCCTTCCCCCAGGTGAGGACATGGCATCTGTGAACCAGGAAGCAGGCTCTCACCAGACATGAAATCTTAACCTTGATCTTCCCAGACTCCAGAAAGGTAAGAAATAAATTTCTTTTGTTTCTAAGACAATATCAGACTATGATATTTCTATAGCAGCCCAGATTGACAGATTAGTTTACATGTTCTAGAGATTTATAAAAAAGATTCATAGAGAATATAATCTTTTGGTTTGTTTTTCTTTACTGAACACACTTATTGTGAGATCCAAGATGTAGCAGATATTAATGATTCATCCCTTTTTTGTGGACTGGTCTTCCATTGTATAGACATACCGCAGTGTTTATCCATATGTTTTAACATGTCCGTACGGTTATCCATCAATAGATAGGTATTTGATTTTTCCATTGAGGCTACTGCAGATACAGTGTCTCTGAATATTTGGGTACACATCTTTGTATGGACAAGTGCATTTTTCTCTCCTCAGTAAATATCTACACATGGCACAGCTAGCACACAAGGTAAGTGTATATTTAGGTTTTTAAGAAATCGCCAAACTGTGTTTCTAAAGTGGTTGCAATATTTTTAATTTCCAATCACCGTTTTCTTCACATGCTGACTTCGTCACGTATCTGCCATCACTGGTGCTGCCAGTCTTCGTGATTCAAGCCATTTTAATGGGTTATGATGGTGTCTCATCAGGGTTTTAAGTTGCACTTCACCACTGGTGAATAATGCTGAACTTCTTCTGATGTGTTAATTTGCCATCTGTATATGTTCTTTGGTGAAGTCCACTCAGACATTTTGTTGATTTTTTTATTGAGTGTTTTCTATTGAGTTATTTTTTTAAAACTGAAGTATAGTTTATCTACAGTGTTGTGTTAGTTTCAGGTGTACAGTGAAGTGCCATGCATATATACGGCTTCTCAGATTCTTTTCCCATATAAGTCATTGCAAAATATTGAGTGTAGTTCCCTGTGCTATAGAGTAGGTCCTTGTTGTTTGTTTTATATATGGTAGTGTGTGCATGTTGATCCTAAACTCCTACGTTATCCCTACCCTCTTTGCCCTTATTAGCCATAAGTTGTTTTCTATGTCTGTGAGTCTATTTCTGTTTTGTAAATATTAAAACGGCCATCTGTGTCAACCTTCTAGATCCCGCAGGTAAGTGGCCCTGTGAGGCGCGTGTCACTGTGGAGTCTGGGGAGTTCTTCAGAGATGCTGAACACAGTGCCTTACCAGGTCCGTGCTCTGCAGGCATTTCCTCCTGCTCTTCATTCTCTTACCATTGCCTTTTGAAGAGCAGAGATTTTAAGTTGTGGTGAAGTCAGATTTATCAGTTTCTTCTTTCGTGGCTTTTCTCCTGTGTTCCCTACCTCTCGGAATCATTGTGCTTCACTATCGTGTCCATTACTTTGAGAAACGTTATTTTAAGTATCTTGTGTAGTTTTTTGCAAGGGGGTGGAAATACAATTCCTATTATTCTACTTGGCAAGAAGCAGATGCCTGGTGTGTTACCTTAAATTTATTTTATGATCAATATTTACTAATATGGAAACCCCACATAATAATCTACAGATTTGGATTCCCTTGAAAATACCTGGCTACACAGTCGTCTTATTCCTGCATAAACCAGCAGGCTGGAGTGGTGTGGCCTTCAGTTTGGCTACTAACCACTAGCCACTAACCACTAACCACTACTTACTCAATTCAACTTTCTGATTCCGTTGACAGAAAGCAATATTATAATAATTACAAGGTTAGTCAGCTTCCTTTGCACTCAAGCAGAACCATATCTCAGGTCATAGGCTCGATCAGCAAAGACTTTTAGTCATTCAGTGAACAGTTTTATTATAAAGTGAAAAAAACTGCATATCTGCTTGTAATGGTTCGGTACTATTAATTTATTTGCAAAGAAAGGAAGAAGTAGACATTTCAGTGCCTACATACCATGTGTTTTAACAGATGATGCTCAGTTAAATCCACGAATTCAAGTCCTAAGGCAACGCTATGGTTGATTCATTCCGATGCGTCTTTCTAGCCTTCAGGGCAGAGGGGGGCTGCCTGCTGACTGAGGGTGTCACGATATCGCCCCCGCCTCCCAGTGGCAGCCTGCCGGCCCCCTGTGAGGCGTGCAGCCTTCTTGTGAGCTCTGCTCCTCTGGGATGGGGGGGCTGCGTGATTTACAGAAAACACCCAATTACTCATCCATGAGGGTTACCTGAGGGTGGCGCAGGTCAGGCTTCATTCTAATTTGGTGTCGTTACAAGTATTATGCAATGGCTCCAGAGACAGATCGAGCTGTCTCCTCTGGATTTGTGAACAGAAATGCTTTCTCCAACTTACTTCCTACAAGGGGGTCTTTAACTTCCCCAGAATTGTTGGTCAGTCTAGTTCCTGTGAAAGAACTGCTGAGAGGTATCAGATGAAGACCAAGTGACCAGTAAGGATCAAGTCTGCTTGGTCTCCCAGCCAAGCACGGGGGTGGGGGTGAGAGAGCAAGGGTTCCTGGGCCATGAAGTGAGTTGGAGAGTCTCAAGCTCTCAGACGCGGGCTCCTCATCTACGGTGGGCCGTACTGTCTTCCCCACCTTAGCCGGTGGTTTTAGGGTCAGTTTGGACAGGAAATGCACAAGTTTTGTGTAAAATTAAAAGCAATAAAAAGTATAGGAAAATAGTCTCTTACTGTGAAACGAAAATGTTAACAACGGTTGTTGTTGTGTCCGACTGTTTGCGACCCCATGGGCTGCAGACACCTCTGCCCCCGACTGTCGCCAGGAGTTGGCTCCAATTCATGTCCATTGAGTGGTGACTACCTAACCAGCTCATCCTCTGCCGTCCTCTTCTCCAATGATAAAGATAAACAACCCTTCTTGAGTGTCTGTGATACACAAACATTAAGCACTTCACAATTAGGAGTTCATTTAAGCCTTTTAGTAACTTGATAATAATAGCTATGATGATCACCTCATGTCACAGATGGGATAACGGAAGCACAAAATGTCTCAGGAACTTGTCCAAAGTTGCAGCTAGAGGGTGGCAGAGATGGAACTGAGGCCAGACAGGAGTGTCTGAGCCCGTGCTCCTAATTACCTCATAGTTCTCCTCTCAATATGGGAGCCAAATTATTCACAAAGAGTTTTAGAAAACAATAGTTTTCATGGGAAAAAAAAATCAAGTTAAGAGTTAAAGGATTTTAAAATTCCATCTATAGTTTTGTTGTTGTTGTTTTAAACTGTTTTTTCCTTACAGAGATTTTAATAATGAGATTTTCTTTATAGAGAAAAAATCCAAGACAAATGTAATCACACTTGATTTTAATTATCTGCTTAATTTTTTCCCCAATACACTTTAATATCATTTGAGTAAAATTTTTGTTTCTTTTCCTATTCAAAAAACAAAAGAATAATCAAAAACATAATAAATCCTCAACAGATACTTGATAATAAATTTAAAGTCACATTTTTAATTTGGTTTGTTTCAAAGGAAACATACTGATATGGTGTCTCCACTGAAGGTAGATATAGAATTTTAATTAACATCCATATATTACCTAGAGAATTTATTCAACCTTTGCTATATTAAATGAGCTTAAAGTTTGAGAATTAAAGGATAAGGAATCATATTTTAATATAAAATTGTCTTTTAAAAGTGATTTCTAACTAAAAAGTATTTTAAGTATTTGTGCATCCAACAGATTAATTTTAAGGACACTGTAGGCATGAAAAATTCAAAATCATAGGTTCTGAACCCTATTACCATGTTTCATGCTAGCTACTCTGACACCAGTAACATGAACACCAGACTCATGGAACATTACTGCCCAACACTGTTACTGGACCTTAAGGGAAAAGAAATCGAGATAGATCTCTTGGGAGAAATTTTTTGTCTAGTTTTGGAAATATGTTGCCCCTCTAGTTTAGCTTTATAAGTCACTCTCGTTATTACTAAGTAGCCAAAATATTCCCAAATTCATTTTTTTTCTCATCTATTAAAATGTGTCAGTTTTTATTCCAAAAGCATGGTGTTCCATTTTGAGCTTTGTTGCACAACACCGCACCACATGCCCTAGAAGCTGCATGGGTGCATGCTAAGTTGCTTCGGTCCTGTCTGACTCTTTGAAAGCCCATGGACTGTAGCCCGCCAGGCTCCTCTGCCCATGGGATTCTCCAGGTAAGAACACTGGAGTGGGGTGCCATGCCCTCCTCCAGGACATCTTCCTGACCCAGGAATCGAACCCACGTCTCTTGTGTCTCCTTCATTGGCAGGCAGGTTCTTTACCACTAGTAACTACTAGCGGTACTAGACTGGTTAGACTTAGAAGCTAAACTTGGTAAAATTAAGGGAAAACATGTCTATAATATATTGGGATCAGGGTTTCTAGGGATTCTTGGCAGGAAAGGAAGTCCTAATTTCTGAACTCCTTTCTTTATAGGCAGAGTTGACTAGTTAGAGGGGAATCTGGCCAGAGCTACAGAACGGCACCTGGCAGCTGTTCAAGAGCCATGTTGCTAAGCCAGAGGTAAACGTGAGGAAATCTGAGCCAAGGACATAAACATGAAAAGATGCCGTAAGTCACACCATACTCGAGTCGAGCGCTGTAATACTTGAGAGCCGATGGGCTCTTGCAGAAGCGCAGGGCTGTGGAGGTCAAGGACTCACTAGCACGCTGACTCCTGCCTCAGTCTCGGCCTCTGGGTCCCGGCCAGCAGCTTACCGCCCAGTCTGTCTTCAACACAAGGGTGCCTTGCTCGGGACTTTGTGAATACTCAGGGATTGAGTTCTATCCTAAAGCAATGGGAACCCATGGATGGTGGTGCCTCTATGAGCTTTATCAGTCCTGTGTCCTTAAGATGTCTGTGGGACTCAGGTTTTGCAGCCGCTCAGCTGCTCAGTCGTGTCCGACTCTTTGCCACCCCATGGACGGTGGCCCGCCAGGCTCCTCTGTCCATGGGATTTTGCAGGCAAGAACACTGGAGTGGGTTGCCAGTTCCTACTCCAAGGGGTCTTCCTGACCCAAGGATTGAACCTGCGTCTCTCGGGGCTCCTGCATTGGAGGGCAGATTGTTTTACCAGTGTGCCAACACGTGTAAAAAAGTCAATCACGTGGAAAGGGCAGTCATGAGCACTACATAAGGTAATTCATGTAGAAAGTCTGGCGTGTTTCCTGTTTACGACCTTGACCCAGAACTCAGCACAGTTTTAAGTACGTGAGCATCTTTGTCTTTGCTTCTTCAATTACTCACTCCTCCGGGAGACTGCAGTCCTGTGAGGTCAGGGAGCCCGTCTAACTGTGCCCAGCGCTGAAATCCAAGGGCCTAGCTCGGAGAAGGAAACGCACAGACAGCCCTCAGATGACAGAATGAACGGGCAGACGTGGGCGCGAGCTCCCGGAAGGTGCTCCTGCGGGGAGCCTCCTCTGACCGCACTCAGAGGTGGCTGTGGGCATGCGGGTGACTGACGCCCCGGCCACACCCGAGCGCTGCCCCGGCAAGGCCGCCGCCGTCGGTTTTGCTCACGCGCTGCTGTTGCTCAGCGTCCCGCAGCCTCCGTGCGCAGCCCGTCAACACAGGCATCTGTAGAATAAGTCACCGTCGTGGGGCCACCGTCACAGCACAGGGTGGCTGCCGCCTCGTAGGGCTTTTCCGTAGCCCTCTGGTGTGCAGAGTCCCCTCCTCTAGCAGGCGGGCCCCCTGGTTGATGGGGATGCAAGTGTCTCCCACCCCCGGCCCCCAACTGCCCATACTGTGCTGGTAGCATAGGAAATACTCCAGACGTGTTATTGGCTGGGTGACACGGTTCCTAAACTAAATGTAAATAAATGTGCTTGATTAATTTCATCTGGAAGAAGACTCTTGAACGAAAGTTCCATTGTCAATTTAATTTTTGTTGTATTTTATTTGTGTTGGAGAAAATGTCAGAAGAATCTGGAGGCTTAAAAAATCATATTCCTTTTAAATTCATGCTTTGGAAAAATCTCAAGAGGTCCTTCCTTCCCCTCGGTATTAAACAAGGCCACCGACATCACCAGGCTGAAGCTAAACTGGCATGAATTATTCAGAGCAGCAGGAAAAGCAGCTGCTCATCCGCTCTGCCCCTAAGTTTGAAGGGTGGAGAATCGGAGGGCCGTGATGACAGCACCAGGGGGAGGAAAGACGAATTGTTGCCCTACCCCACAAACTACCGCGTCTGCAGCGCTGCGCTTACTTTGGCCGAGTTCACAGTGCCTGCTGTAGGTGACAAGGGCAAAGAATGGGGGGAAGCATATGAACGCCCGCTTGGATGGGAGGAAGGGGCGGGAAAGGAAAAAGGCGTGTCCACCCTAGAAGGCCGGAGAGCACAGTAGAGTTGAGGGATAATACCTGCTGGGAAAACTATTCCTGAGCAGAAAATAAGCTCAAAGGAAACTTCAAGTGTAGAGATGGGTGCAAAGGAAAGTATTTACAATTTCAATCAGGAGAAAAACAGGTATAGTATATTAACACATTCCCATTGTATCTACTAAAACGGTACTGACTTATTTGCAGGACAAGAATGGAGATGCAGACGCAGAGAAAGGACTTGGGGCACGGAGAGGGAGGGCCGGATGGGGAGAGTAGCAGGGGACGTGTACACCCCATGTGTAAAGGAGACAGCCGAGGGGAGTGCTGCACGACCCTGGGAGCCCAGGGCGGTGCTCTGCGACAGCCGGAAAGGCTGGGGCGGCGGGGAGGCTCGGGAGGCAGGGACACACGTGTGCTTATGCTGAGACACGCTGTGGTGCGGCAGAAGGCAACGCCGCAATGTTGTCAGCAGTGATCCTCCAGTTAAAAATAAGTTTTTAAAAAAGGATTTACAAGCTAAAGCATGTTGTAACATTAAAGTAGGATGACCCCACCATTCAGCTGAAGAGAACCCATGCCTTCTGGATAATTTCCATCTCTTTGATCCAGGCTGTTGGAAATTTTTGCACTTCTTGGGGTCCAGTGTGTGGCATACAGGAAAGTGATACAACAGAGGATGTGGGCAGATGTTGTGGTTATAAATACAGAGGCTGGAGTCTTACACCCCAGGACTTTGGACTGGAGTGCACTGTAGAGTTTGTACCACGTGGTCCTGGGTTGTAGAGTTTGAGGCGTGTCCAGCTTGCTTCTGGACTGGGATGACTTTTACACGCTGGAAATGTCGATAGCTGGGGAACAGTCTTGAATCTAGAAAGTTTTATTGAAAATCACTCTGATGACATACTGACCACATCAGCTGCTTCCTAATATTGCAAACCAAGAGCAGATGGATTGAATGAGAAACGGGAAGACAGTCCAACTTGCAGTGTGATGCTTTTTGGCAGACAGATGCTCAGTGTGACCCTGATGTGAAGAAACCAGATGAGGTCCATCTAGCTTTTCATAAAAAATGTGGGATAAAAACAGGGACTGCAAAGCAGGCAACTCATTACATTCATTGAAGTGAACTTAAAAAATGCAACTAAGATGTTTCCTAAACAACCTGTACAAGCACACACGTACACACGTAGAAGCACATACATGTCTTGGGACATACACACTCAGAGAGAAGGGCTAGGTTTCTCTCCTTAAAGCAGCGATCGCTAACGAGGAATGACTCTTCCTCCAGGGACGTTTGACATTATCTGCAGACAGTTTTGGTTGTCACAACTGAGTCGGGGCACCATTGGGTGGAAGGTAGCCTGTGTGCGTGCTCACACTCAGTCACGTTCGACTCTGTGACCCCATGAACTGTAGCCCTCAAGGCTCCTCTGTCCTTGAGATTTCCGAGGCAAGAATACTGGAGTGGGGATGCCATGCCCTCCTCCTGGGGATCTTGCTGACCCAATCCACGTTTCCTGCAGCTCCTGCATTGTAGGCAGATTCTTTGCTGCTAAGCCACCAGGGAAGCCAAGGAAGGTAGATGCTACAGTGTCCACAGTGTGCAGAGCAGCTCCGCCAGCGTGATCTCACCCTCAGTGTCAACAGGAGAGACGCTGAGAGACAATCCGAAAGGAGGAATAATAGAGACACTCTCTCCCCTCAAACAGCAGAAGCAGTCATTGCACCCAGCATTGTAACTGATTATGTCTAACGCTTCTAATTAATTCTCAAACATCCACAAAAGGTTACTATTGGTATTTGCTTCAGGGAAGCTTGAAGAGGTTCAGTAAGTTGGTGACACTTGACTCTTTACAAGAGAAGATGGATAGAAAGTCAGCATAGATGGACTCATCCAGCTGGGCCCAAATGCCTCCAAAGGAAGATACTCTCTTGATAGAGCAGATGAGTATTAAAGGACAGACCCCAGGTAAAGTTATGGGAGAGGGGAGCCAATAGGAAAGGAAAAAAAAAAAAGAACTTGATTTGTACAGTCCTCCAAAGTAAGTAACAATTTTTTCTATGAAAATATAGATGGCGCCTTTGCCAAGGTTCTCCTGAGGACTCTGTGGTTTCAGGAGGTGAATTGTTTCTGCACCATTTCATACAACACATCTTCTTCCTTTTCTTCTTGCTTTAGAAAATAGAAACCACCCATCTATTTTTTTAAATACCTATTCTTATTTTTAAATGCTTTGTTTGAAGCAAGTAGATAGGCCTTGTGATGAGTTGCAGGATAGAATATCACTTTTTTGTTCTTCACAGGATGGGCTATATTCACTAGAATTCCTGGCGAAACAAAACAAAATCATTACGCCTCAGTCTCAATATGTGAACTCACACACAAACTCGCGAAAATTCACAATCCTCTACCTGCTAAGATTGAGGAAGCAAAACTTCAGTTTCTCTTGGATGGATTTTTTTAGATAATTCTTAGCAGCACTGTCTGAGCTTATCTCAGAGTTGTAAACGCGTTTCTTTAAGGGCCGGATGATAAATATTTCAGGTCTACTGTCCGTGCCACTGTGGTGGTAAGCAACAAAAAATTGTGCATAACTCTGTTTCAATAAAACTTTATTTACAAACACAGGCATGGGGCCAGATTTAGCCTATTGACTGTCATTGCTGGATCACTGCCTTGGATTGGAAGACTCCCATCTGACACCCCCGATACCAGATTGTGGCACCCAAACCTGAGCAGCTGTGTGAGGAGACCCACACCCAGAGACTCTGGTCCGGAGCGCTTGCTTACTGTAGGCTTCCCAGGACTGAGGGTCTGGGCACTGGCTCAGGTTCAGAAGATGACTCGGCACCCACCAAGTCTTGTCTGTGAGATGTGCTCTGTTTCATACAAGTTGGCTCGCTCTTACTTGCTCAAGAGTCTCGTTTGCCTTTGGGCCTGCTTCTCTCCCTGAACACACTGCATAGGAAAGCAGGTCAACGGCATATGATCAACACAAACCAGATAACCAACTTGGGGCTGTTTTCAAACCACTGTTAAGGTGCCCGGAACATCTTGATGGATTTAGCAGATCTCCCCTGATGAGCATCACACAGGCCCTCAGGGCAGTATTTCTCAAAATTTAATGTGAACACAGGTCAGCAAGGAATCCTGCTCACGTGCACGTCCTGATTCTGTCATTTTTGAGCAGAGCTCACAATTTTGCCTCAAACAAGCTTCAGAATGTGGCCGATGCAGCTAGTTTGCAGACCAGCTTGGAGGTCCTGGTGGCCCACCCTCTGACTTGCTCTGCAAGATTGACTGCAATGACCTTAGCGCACCCTCTCACCACTGTGTCCCGTGAAATGTACCTGGAGGTGCAACAGCCCTACGCTTAAGTCACAGTATTGCAAACAGACCTCCAGAATGCGGTGACTGTCCACACTGGGGGGTCATTTCTTTACTTCTCAATGAGCAAAAATGGGCAAAACAATTTTATTTATGTAGATAAAGAGTTTGAGACTGATTTGTAAGCAGTCAACAATGATTAATGAAGTTGTATTGGATAAAATGGCTTTTTTCCCGTCTAATCTTATTGCTCTAGGCTGTGTATGTCTCTTATTTTTTCTGAGCATCCACAATCAGCAGACATTTTTGCCAACTTGACAAAATAAAGTGGTTCATCCTTGTTTACTGTATAGGAGGCTTGAGTCCTTAACAAAGCTATCCATGTTTCCATGGCAAAGTCTGTGATGGTATTGTGCAAGGAAAACTGACTTTGTAGCTGTGTAAGTTATCTATGCTGTGTAACAAATCACCACAAAATTAGCAGCTTAAAATGACACTCATTTATTGTTGTGGTCCAGTCGCTCAGTCGTGTCCACCTCTCTGCGACGCCATGGACCGCAGCACGACAGGCTTCCCTGTCCTCCACTGTCTCCTGGAGTTTGCTCAGATTCAGGTCCGTCGAGTCGGTGATGCCATCCCGCCACCTCATCCTCTGCCACCCCTTCTCCTCCTGCTGTCAGTCTTTCCCAGCATCAGGGCTTTTCCAGTGAGGCAGCCCTTCGCCTCAGATGGCCTCTCATTTACCGTCTCAGTTTCTTTGCCTCACCGCTCCTGGTTCCTGCGCCGCTTGGCTGGGTGCTCTGCTGCAGGGTCTCACCACACAGCAGCCAGGTGTCAGCCAGGGCTGCAGCCTCCTCAGAGGCCTGTCTGAGGGTCCACCCCCAGGTTCCCCAGGTTTGGGCAGAATTCACTGCATTGTGGCTGTAGGAGAACGGTCCCCATTTTCTTGCAGACTATAGCCAAAAGCCACCCTCAGGGCTCCAGGGCTAGGGAGCCACCATGGTATCTTGTGACATAGGCATCCTCAATTTGATTGCTCACTTGACCAATCCAGCAAAGGGAACCTTTTGTCCAGCTTCATGAGATGGAGCCTTACAGTGTATCCTGTGTGTGCGTGTGTGTGCACGCCCTCAGTGGTGTCTGACTCTGAAACCCCATGGACCATAGCCAGGCAGGCTTCTCTGTCCATGGGATTTCCCAGGCAAGAATGCTGGAGGGGGCTGCCATTTCCTTCTCCAGGGCTCTTTGTGACCCAAGGACTGGACCCACGCGTCCTGTATCTCTGCATTGGCAGGCAGATTATTTACCATAATGGGAATCTTTGCCATATAATGAAATCTAATCAGGAAGGTGACATCTTACTAGCTTTGCCATGTATTGAAACAAGTCACAAGTTTCACTTATATTCAAGGGGAAGGAACTACACAAAGACATGGAATTCAGAGGGAAAGAATTATTGGGGGCCATCTTAAAGTTTGTGTGTTTATTTCCTTTTGTCTTTAGAAAAGCCAGAGCCTCAGTCACCCTGAGGCCATTTAATACTCATAGATAAAACGGGCATAGCACAAGGCCCAACTGTACAGTTGTGAGGAAAAAAGTGTTGTGAGATGCAGCATCATTGCAAAGTTCTAGTGAGTGTGAGGTGACACGTTTTCATATTACCCCTGCAGCTAACTGGAGGCTCAGACGGCAGTCAGCATGTTTGGCGATAAAATGCTTTTTAATTAAGGTGTGTGCATTGCTTCTCTAGGCCTAGTGCTCTTGCACACTTGACAGACTCCAGCATCGTAACAACACGTGCACTGGGAAACCAGAAACATGTGTGACTTGCTTTATTGAAATGCTTGCTTGTGATCTGGAACCAAGCTCCCAGCATCTCAGAGGTATGCACCTTCTGATAGTTTATTTATTTTTAATTTAGATCTTTAAAAAACGTATCCCTCATTTCATCTGACAAATGCCCCTTGTTCTGGATGCCAGATTCTCTGCTAGGCCCTCTGGGGAATGTTTAGAGGCCTCTGACTGAGGGGCTATCTTGAGTGTTCCCAGAAAAGGAAAGGAAAGGAAGGCAAGGAAAATTATGTGAGGTGATGCAGATGTTAATGAACTTCATTTTAGTGGTAATTTAACAATATGCAAATATGAATTCATGAAATCATCACATCTTATGCCTTAAATGTAGGCAGTATTCAGTATTTGTCAATGATATCTCAATAAGGCTGGGAGGGAAATTTACAGTGTAACTCTTTACGCCTCATTCTCTGCAAAGTGCATCAGCGCCTCTTTATTTTTAGTGAGTGCATGCACACCCCAGGGATCTTGGTTTAGAGATGAATGTGTGGCCTCTCAGAGTCATTGCGATGAGAATTTTATGAGTCTTCTAAGAGAGAGCAGACACTCTCTCCTCTGGGTGGGAACAGAATAGGGCATAATCGTCGGAGCTGCTGCAGCCACAATGCAGCCTTGAGGGAAGGATCTGAGCTCTGAACCAATATGTTGGCGTGTAAGTGAGGAAAAGGAGACAAAGTATGTGTGTGAGAGGGAGTGAGTGTTGTTGCTGCTTAGTCACTAATCATGTCCATCTCATTTGCATCCCCACAGACTATAGCCCACTGGGCTTCTCTGGTCCATGGGCTTTCTCAGGCAAGAATGCTGGTGTGGGTCGCCATGTCCTTCTCCAGGGGAGCATCCTGACCCAGGGGTCAGACCTGAAACTGGTATCTCTTGCATTGGCAGGTGGGTTCTTTACCACGGAGCCACCGTGGAGGTCCTGAGAGCATACTCTTGAAATAATTTGAACCCTTGATCAAGCTGTGCTCGGAGGTTAAGAGCTCTAGTAATTTTAGTTCTATGACCTTCTTCGGAGAAGGCAATGGCACCCCACTCCAGTACTCTTGCCTGGAAAATCCCATGGATGGAGGAGCCTGGTAGGCTGCAGGCCATGGGGTCGCTGAGTCAGACGCGACTGAGCAACTTCCCTTTCACTTTTCACTTTCATGCATTGGAGAAGGAAACGGCAACCCACTCCAGTGTTTTTGCCTGGCGAATCCCAGGGATGGGGGAGCCTGGTGGGCTGCCGTCTATGAGGTCGCACAGAGTCAGATACGATGGAAGTGACTCAACAGCAGCATGATCTTCTTAATCTCCCTTTAGTTTATGGCAGTTTGGCTAAGACTTGTAAATGAAAAATGAATAACTGTCACACACTGCCTGTCATGGATCTGTCAAAAATACTCTTAAGCTTCTAAGTGCAACAGAAGAGATGATTTAGAAGTCCCCTTCATCACAGAGCTTTTTTGTAATACATGTGGGAAAATGTCTGTTTAAAGCTTGTGGGGACCCCATTGATAAGACCCCTATTTCACAGTTGGTACCATGGTCCCGAAAATCTACATAATTGAATATATCAGAAAGTGAGTGTGACCCTTAGGATCTTCATCTATGATTTGTTCAGAAACCCTAATTTCTGACAGAGTTTTAGTTTGGAGGCTAAAAATATCTTAAAGCTTTACTTTTTCGAATCTTCATAAGATGCTCATTTGAGAGCAATTCCTATTGTTTTTTGGTTTGGGGGGGTTCATTTTTTGAAATTATTTATTGAGCATACATAATTAATTCAGAATGCTTTTATACTAATTTGGATTAAGCTGAAAAGCATCCAAATACATACACTCTGAGGCCATAAAATGAAATAGAAATCAATTAGCAAGCGAAGCAATGGATTAGCTCAGGAAGAGTTAGACCAGATGAGCCACAGGTAGTCAAGAATGAATCTGGGGCCTGGAGTCCCCAGGAAGACTCTCAGGCAATTAGGTTTGCAGTGGGATTTAGCCTAATTTCCTTGGCAGGTGAGTGACTGGCAGAAGGTAAAGCAAGCCGAGGGACACTCTGGTGACAGACCAGGGCTGTCTGCCACCCCGTCTCCCTCACACCAGGAGTCTCCCAGCAGACAAGCATTTCTTTTACCCTGACCTATGGCACCTAACAGTTTTCCCTACCAATTTGAAGCATTGGTGTAATCTGATTATTTTTCTGTAGGGAAAAAATAAACCTTTCTTTCCTCATTTATTTTTGTATTCCTGACTTGAATCATTGAAAGCCATCCATATCTGTGAAGAATGCCTTGTTCCCTTCAATTTCCTTACAAATGATATATTTCAGAAATGATAAATCTTCTCTCTACCTTAGCCGGGCCAGAGATCACTGTGAAATTGTCACTGTAATGGAAGGGAGGCATATCCAGAGGTGAGAAGTGGGCTGTACTCCAATCAGGGAGCCCAAGCATCGGCCCCTGACTGTTCTATGAGCCGATGATGTGACTTCAACCCCAAGGGCCTCAGCCTCCTCTTCCGTATTTGAGAAGCAGTTGTGGTCAAGCGTGCCTACCTCACAGAAATGTGGGATCAAACTGCGTCCGCTGTAGTGAGAGCAGGCTTGTGTGACTCGTGATGAGAGTATGAACCGCCGTTACTCACAGGCCAGCAGGAAAGACGCGGACGATCGAGAGAGACGGGGACTGCATCCAGTCCCTTGTCCGCTTTCTGGGGGACATTTCCGATAAGAGACAGGGTGGGAAGTAAAGCCATCCGTCCCAGGAATCTGTCCCTGTCTTGACATGACTGCTTACAGTTTTATTTATTTTTTATTTTTAAAGCCGTGACTGCACTGGTCTTCTCTCTGGCGTGTGGGCTTCTCCAGCTGGTCATGGGCTTCCTGTTGATGAGGGCCCTCCAGCTGTGGCTCCTGCATGCTTGGCTCAGCAGTTGCGTTGCACAGTCTCGTCTGTGCTGACGCATGGGCTTAGTTACCCTGCTGCTCGGGGTCTCAGGTCCCCGACCAGGGGTCGAGCCCACAGCCCTTGCGCTGGAGGGTGGATTCTTAACTGCTGGACCACCTGACAAGTCCCTTGATCTGACTTTTTAAATGAACTTTGGTATCTGATCTCAGAGACCTTCTCCTCCTTACTGAGTTCCATGCAAAACTTCCCTTGTGATTTTATATAAACCCCCGAAGGCCCCCATCAAATCAAACACTGATCAAAGTTGGAATTACACGGCTTGGAGGGTCTGGGGAAGCACAGTCTGCCAGCCTGCCTTCTCTGCTTCCTCCTCATCACTTTGCCTTCCGGAGAGACGTCAGGACAACTGCTCCTTCTCCAGTGCCTGGCTATTTTTCTCATCGATGCCATTCATTCCCACTTTCTCCAGTAAGTTCCCTGATGCACTTTATTTTTTATTTTTTTTTAACACTAGAAACACTTTGTATTGGGGTACAGCTGATTAACATCTTGTGGTAGTTTCAAGTGAGCAGTGGAGGGACTGTTCTCCCCAACCCCCCTCCCATCCAGACTGGCATATAACCCTGAGCAGAGCTGTGTCAGTCATCCATTTCAAATATGGAAGTGGGTACGTCCCTCCCAAACTCCCTAACTATCCCTTCCGCCTGGGAGTAAGTTCTTCTCCAAGTCCCTCTCTTTCTGTTTTGTAAGTAAGTTCATTTGTTTCATTTCTAAGATCACAGCATCCGGCCCCATGACTTCACGGCAAATAGAAGGGGAAACGTGGAAGCACTGACAGATTCCCTCTCCCTGGCTCTACAATCACTCAGATGGTGACTGCAGCCAGGAAATGAAAGACAACTGCTTCTTGGCAGGAAAGCTGTGACAAACCTAGACAGTGTGTTAAAAAGCAAAGACATCACTTTACCGACAAAGGTCCATGTAGTCAAGGCTACTGTCTTTCCAGTGGTCATGTATGGTTGCGAGAGCTGGGCCATAAAGAAGGCAGAGTGCCAAAGAATTTATGCTTTTCAAACGGCAGTGCTGGAGAAGACTCTTGAGAGTCCCTTGGACAAGAAAGAGATCAAGCTAGTCCATCCTAGAGGAAATCGGTATCTGAATATTCATTGGAAGGGCTGATGCTGAAGCCGAACTCCAATACTTTGGTCACCTGATGTGAAGAGCCAACTCATGGGAAAGATTGAGGGAAGGAGAGGAGAGTGACAGAGGAGGAGACTGTTGGATGGCATCGCCGACTCAGTGACGTGGGCTTGGGCAAACCCCGGGAGGTGGTGAGAGACCGAGACGTCTGGCGTGCTGCAGCCCACGGGGTTGTGGAGAGCTGCCCACAAACTGGCAACTGAATGGCAACATCGCTTCCCCCTGGCAACTCTAAGTTCCCTGTCTAAGTCCATGGTCTCTTTCTGTTTTGTAAGTAAGTTAATTTGTATCATCTCTTTTCTTTTTCTTTCTTTTCCGATCCCACTTGCAAGCGATGCCGTGTGACATTCCTCACTTTCTGTCTGACTTCACTCTCTGACACTGTATAGGTCCATCATGTTGCTGTGATCCATTTTCTTCACAGAAGTGAGCATCTCCATTTAATTTGATCCTAGGGACATAGGCTGTGCATGGAGACAATTTATGAGGAAGAGGGAATGTTGTGGGCTGTGCACAGATTTATTGGTGTGAAAAGTAAAGTGCAGATGTGACTCATTTTGGGGGAATGTCATAAATATGCCTGATTTGTTTCATTTATAACAAAAGGGGGCATCAGGGGTTACAGCAGAGTTCTATTTCTTCAACGAGTTCCTCAATTTTTGTCTCCTCTTTCAGGGGAGAGCTAAAACTGGAGTTTAGGGAGTGATTGATGGGGGTTTGAATATTGTAGCTCCTTCAATGCCCCTGTTGGTTTTCTAAATTACTGCCTCTTCACAAGCTAATCATTTATTACCCTGGCTTCCTGCAAAGTTTTACGTGTTGGTAACTATCTCCTGCCTTTGCCATTTTTAAGGCCAATATTTAACATGAGGGGCTGATGACTCTTGTAAATCCATCTAGTGTTATTTTATGTAAAATATCGGAAGCGCACACATCAGAAGACACTACCCTGCTTCTTCGACTTCCTGCTGCAGTGGGACAGGGTGCTGTCAACCGCCCGGCTTGTCCATGGCCTTCCTAAGCGTGTGACGTATGTGTGCAGACTTGCCCAGAGATGGATCTTAGCTCCTCGCCATTCAAAGTGTGGTCTGTGGGGCAGTCAGACTGAGTGCCCTGGGAACTTGATATAAATGCAGAGTCTCGGGCCTCACACCAAAACAGAATCTGCACTTTAGCAAGATTCCCCAGGTGATCTGGGTTCACATTAGACTTTGAGAAGTTTTGCTACAATTTTGTTAGTAATGCCATAAGGGGCTTCCCTGGTGGCTCAGATGGTAAAGAATCTGCTGAAATGCAGGAGATGTGGGTTTGATCCCTGGGTCAGGAAGATCCCCTGGAGGAGGAAGTGGCAACCCACTCCAGCATTCTTGCGTGGAGAACCCCACAGACGGAGGAGCCTGGCGGGTTACAGTCCATGGGGTCAGAGAGAGCCAGACACGGCTGAGTGACTAACACGGCCAGCAGCCAGAAACGCCACAAGAGACTTAAGGAGGGAGAAGAGTCCGCATTTCCTACAGCACAGGGGACCACGGCGGTTCAGGTCCGCCTTCGGCTCCCATTGTGATGACATCAGAGGAGGATGTGCTGACTGGGACGTAATGCCACCTCTCACTCTCACTGTGCTGTCATCCTTTTAGCCGTTGGTGGGACATGTCTTAAAAAGCGTGACATGGCTGTCGCCGATTAGTGGTGAGAAATGGTGTGCATGCCCGTGAGGCCTGGACCGGACGTGCACCGTGCCCTCCAGCCCCACCACTCAGCATCCTGCATCAGCGAAGCCCAGGCTTGTAAACTCTAAGACCTTTCTTCCAGTGAGCAAACACGATTTCCCCAGACAGCTAACATCATTTGTTTTCCTCTTCTTCTGATGTAGGGAAACTGCATAACACCAGTGCATCCAATTTCTGAAAATCAGGGCAAAAAACAAGATATAAAATGTAAAATAAATGTGTCTGCCCCCAAACAGAATATGTATTTTTATATCATTTGAATAGTGATGCCTGAAAGAGTACGAGACACAGGAAAAAGCGAACAGTTAGGTTAAAATGAATAGATTAGGTTAAATATATGTGGCTACTGTGACCAGTATGTTAACTAATCTCAAGCTATAAACCTGAAAAAGGGACTTGACCAAGAAACTCCAATGAAGGATGTTAGTAAGGACATTTACATAAAATTCACAAAGAAGCCTATATTTAGATATTTTTCTAAATAAGTTTATAGATCCAGTTATTTTTCCATGTGTATGTATTAAAAACTAGCAATTTGTTAAATGTGAATATTTTAAATATACCATAACATTTTTAATATTATACTGCAAGCTTCTTTTTCCTTTTTAAATATATCAGAAGCTGGGAAAATACAAGCAGGCTGGGTCTCTCTTGACCCCTCAAAGACTTTCATAAGACCCCACTGAAGTGGCTGTAGACCTTGGTCAAGGACCATCCCCACTCACTGTGACGAGGTCCCAGTTTATTCAAATATGAGTAAAGGGAAAACAAGTGAAGCATTGTCTAGAAAAAATCTCCAAAAACTCTAAAAAAGGAAAATGACCCCCAGCTGTCACAAAGATGGTCCCTCTGGAAATCACTCGTGCAACAACCAGGAGAAATCGCATGGATGTGTTCATCGTCTGCAAGGAAATGCAACAAAGGGCATTCTCTGAAACAGTAGCAGAAAGTCACGGGTAAAAAAAGGCGCTGAGCAGTTCATTTATCTTAGAAGAGATGGATGAGATTAGGAATGGTTCAAGGAAATTAAAAATGAAGAAGTGGAATTCTGTTCCACACCAGAGATGCTGAGGAACTGAGTACCCTCTGTAGCTGAAACACATCCCTGGCATAAAGGATACACGTGAAAAGTTTTCTGAAAATATAGCAAAAGGAGTCCATAACCTGAAATCAATTTAGAGACGCGGAGTGAAGATCTAAGAGATCTGTGCTCTGGGTTCCAAAAGAGAATACCCAAGCCGAACTAACATGTTTGGAACATGAGCCTGCCTGCTTATGGCGACAGCAGCAGTAGCGGCTCTGGTTCCAGCAAAATACAAGAAGGGGATCTGAGAAGGGGCGCTGCGCTCTGAGCGAGATCAGAAGAGAAGTGACCCACAAGTAGGTGCAGGTGGTCATGGCTTTTAAATAGCATCAGGAACCCTAATGAGGAAAGAAAATAGTTCCCTAACAAAGCAAGACGAAACAGACCAGCTTCAGAACGATTATGTACAGCACTTAGAGTTACGGAGCCGAAGGTCAGCTGCAGTTTTCACAAGTTGTGGGCTCGGTCCAAGAAGGAATGCCTTGACATATAGTAGTTCATGGATCCAGGCGATTGACTTGAGGTCGTCAAGGAAGGGCTCAGAAAATATGGCAGGCTTGGAGCAAAAATGATAGGCGGGTATATGTTTCACTTATAAGGGATGGAGCAAAATTAAGAGCTTGAGAACAGTGAAACCTTAGTATAAAAGTATTAGAGGCAAACATTTAAACAGTCAGAGAGAGTATTGAAATTATACAATTTTATACGTCCAGACACAAAATTGGAGGCATGTATCAGCACTTACTCTTGAATGAAAGGTTTATTGAACAGAAGAGATTTTTTTTTTTGCCCGTAAATTATTTCCACGTAACCAGCTGTTGTTTCTCAGTAGCTAAGTCGTGTCCTACTCTGCAACTCCGTGGACTACAGCATGCCAGGCTCCCCTGTTGTTCACTGTTTCCCGGCGTTTGCTCAAACTCCTGTCCATCGAGTCAGTGATGCCGTCCAGCCATCTCATCCTCTGTCGTCCCCTTCTCCTCCTGCCCTCAGTCTTTCCCAGCATCAGGGCCTTTTCCAACAAGTCGGCTCCTCACATCAGGGGGCCCAAGAATCGGCGCTTCAGCCTCAGTCCTTGCAGCAGCGCCTAGACACTTGGATTGTGACCAGACAGCCATGCTAACTGAAGGAGAGTTAGCATGTGTGATGCTGGCATGTATGATGTTAGCGTGTGTGATATTGGCATGTATGATGTTAGCATGTGTGATGTTGGCTTGTGTGATGCTGGCGTGTGTGATGTTAGCATGTGTGATGTTGGCATGTATGATGTTGGCGTGTATGATGTTAGTGTGTGTGATGTTGGCATGTATGATGTTAGCATGTTTGATGCTGGCCTGTATGATGTTAGCGTGT
The DNA here is from genome assembly GCA_007570785.1 of Antilocapra americana. Lineage (NCBI taxonomy): Eukaryota > Metazoa > Chordata > Mammalia > Artiodactyla > Antilocapridae > Antilocapra > Antilocapra americana. Next base: position 641,703 of record ML662452.1, on the reverse strand, counting down.
GTGGTGTTGGCATGTATGATGTTAGCGTGTGTGATATTGGCATGTATGATGTTAGCATGTGTGATGTTGGCGTGTGTGATGCTGGCGTGTGTGGTGTTGGCATGTATGATATTTGTGTGATGCTGGCATGTGTGATGTTGGCGTGTGTGATGTTGGCGTGTATGATGTTAGCGTGTGTGATGTTGGCGTGTGTGATGCTGGCGTGTGTGATGCTGGCATGTGTGATATTGGCATGTGTGATGCTGGCGTGTGTGATGCTGGCGTGTGTGATGTTGGCGTGTGTGATGCTGGTGTGTGTGATGACACATTTGTGGTTGGGGCATTTTATCTCGAGGCCCAAGATGGCAAGTGGCATCTCTAGCAAAACAAAGACCCTTCTGCACTCAACTTAGCATCTTGCTCCTGATTTTCTCTTCAGACTCTTAGAAATTACAGTGGCACCTTTGTGGATTTCTTCTGGGCCTTCCTGGGATAGCTCATCATTTTCAATGAATTTAGCTCGATTACAGCTGCTTGGCTGAGATGGGGGAGGAAAGGCTTTCCTGTACCGCGTGCACCAAGGGCAGCGTCCTGCCTGCCCCCACTGTGACCTCACTGATGGTCGAGCGCCTGAGAATTGCCGCCACTCTCTCTTCCACGCTGTGAAATGCTCCCATTTCTGAGCCTGGACCTCATTTTATTTTATTTTGAGGAAGGAAATTTGGAAACGGGTTCTTTTTGTTCCATTACAGTAGTTTTGGTTCTCTGTCTGGCTCGTGTTAAGTAGTCCTGGACGGCCTCTCTGAGTGCTGTGTGATTGATTCATTAGCCAGCAGAGAGTCCCATGCAGACCACTCTCATCAAGGAGCGGGCGTGTGGGGGCTGCCAGCCACTTGGATTTATCCTGAATACGAAATCTGATGAAACCTTCCCTCCAGGAGTTTATGAACACTAGAGGGGCGGAAGTGGAGATTGGCAAGGTGAGAGGCAGTCAGTTTAACTTATTGTATGTATTAGGCAGCACAGGGTAAATGACGTTTGGAATTAATGAAGCATATAATCTTAATTACATGGCTGGGTCATCATCCTACCTCCCAGATTTCGAGTGAAGTCAGCAAACATCCTGACACGTGCACGAGGCTTCGTTCAGTGGCTGTCTAGCTCGAAGTGAGTGTTCAAAGGCTTAACTCTTAGGTGAATAACCAGCTAGTTCTCCAGCAAAAACCAAATCAGGCCCAGACCAACAGCAGCAGCAGGATTAAGAGAAATAGCCTGTATCTTTGCTCCTGACTTCACAGTCTGGGGAGGTGGGACGACGGGAGGGAGAGCTCAGGCACAGAAAACTGGCCCTCCCCCCGCGTCCCCTTCCAAAGCAGCTCTGGCAAGTGCAGAGCAAGGAGTACCTGACCTGCTGCTCACTGAACAGGGGCCGGGCTCCAGGGGCTGTGCCAGCAGATGGAGTGCGGTATTTCACGCAGAACAGACGCTCAACAGATAGTCAATGAATAAATCAATGTTTGATTTTGAAATATATATGTATTTATACAGATATATTGCTGGCCACCTCAATGCGAAGAGCCAACTCCTTGGAAAAGCCCCTGATGCTGGGAAAGATTGAGGGCAGGAGGAGAAGGGGACGCCAGAGGATGAGGTGGTGGGATGGCATCACCGACTTGACGGACATGAGTTTGAGCAGACGTTGGGAGAAGGACAGGGAGGCCTGGCATGCTGCAGTCCACGGTTGCAGAGCTGGACACGACTCAGTGGCTGAGCAACAACAACAGCACGTGGGCAGTGTGTGTTCACACACACACCTGTGTTTAGAAGTGCAGAGTGACGCCAGGGCTTTTGCCTTCCGTGGGCATGGGCCTACGCCTCGGCTCCACAGGATTAAACACGTAGATTTAGGACAAGTGCTCTCACAGCTCTTCTTTTCCGTCTTACTGTTGTTGATATCCTTCTCGCTATCTCATAACCTCTCCTTCACTCTAATAATCTTCAAAGAGGAAGATCATGTCATTTTCCTGAAAAAGCCATCTCTGAGCATGCTGTGGTTGTTCAGTTGCTTAGTCCTGCTCGACTCTTCATGACCCCATGGACTGCAGGCTCTCCAGGCCTCCCTGTCCATCACCAACTCCCAGAGCTTGCTCAAATTCATATCCATCGAGTTGATGATGCCATCCAGCCATCTCATCCTCTGTCATCCCCTTCTCCTCCTGCCCTCAATCTTTCCCAGCATCAAGGTCTTTTCAAATGAGTCAGCTCTTCGCGTCAGGTGGCCAAAGTATTGGAGTTTCAGCTTCAACATCAGTCCTTACAATGAACATTCAGGACTAATCTCCTTTAGGATGGACTGGTTGGATCTCCTTGCAGTCCAAGGGACTCTCAAGAGTCTTCTCCAACACCACAGTTCAAAAGCATCAATTCTTCAGTGCTCAGCCTTTTCTGTGGTCCAGATCTCACATCCATACATGGCTACTGGAAAAAAAATAGCTTTGATTATACAGAAATTTTTCAGCAAAAGTGATGTCTCTGCTTTTTAATATGCTGTCTAGAGTGGTCATAGCTTTTCTTCCAAGGAGTAAGCATTTTTAATTTCATGAGCTCCTCAGGTTCAGATCCTATGGGTTCACTGCACATTTTTATATCGGGCCCAAACCCCTTATGAGGATAGTGGTCCATTCTCCTGCCTCTGGAAGGGAAGCTTGGCCAGCATCCTTGCAATGCATGGACAGCCAAGGTAACTGGGATGCCGTCAGGGGTCTTGCTCGCTGTGAAAGCCCAGCTGTGCGTGGCTGGCAACAAGCTGTCCAGGGGCCCGTTCTCATGTTCATCAGGAGGGTGGACAGCTGTCCTCTGCCAAATAAGCGTCCTTCCACGCCTGGTTTACTGTGGCATTTCGGGTTCTGGATATTTCAGTGTTCTGCAGACTAGCTGTGTAGCACTGTGTGTGTATCTGATATAATGGAAAGAGTGTGAAGTAACCCTCTATATCCAATCATAAAAATCTAGTTCTCATAGGCCCTCTTTCCCATAGTTAAAAATAGTAATGACGACATTTGTGTATCACTACTCAGAGGACTGCTGTTGTTCAGTCGCTGAGTCGTGTCCGATACTTTGCGACCCCTTGGACTGCAGCACACCAGGCTCCTCTGCCCTCCACCATCTCACGGAGCTTGCTCAAACTCATGTTCGTTGAGTCAGCGATGCCATCCAGCCATCTCATCCTCTGAGGCCCTCTTATCCTCTTGCCCCCACCTTCCCCAGCATTGGGGTCTTTTTCAAAGAGCCAGCTCTTCACATCCGGCGGCGGGAGTACAGGGGCTTCAGCTGTATACGTGGTGAATGCTTAGTTGTGTCCGATTCTTCAGTCCTTCCAATGAATATTCAAGGCTGATTTCCTTTAGGATTGACTTGCTGGTCTCCTTGTTGGATCTCCTGTCCAATGGACTCTCAAGAGTCTTCTCCAGCACCACAGTTCAAAAGCATCAATTCCTCAGCCTTCATGGTCCAGCTTTCACATCCATACATGCGTACTCAGAGGTCTGGCAGGAATACACAGACACACAGATAGTCTGAGGAGTGAACAGGGGGTTGTGGAGCCCTCGGGGGTAGGGGTCGGTGAGCAGACACAGATGGCGGAGCAGAGAGAGAAGAAGGTTCCTGGAGCCTGGCTGTGCTGGTCCGCTGGAGCAGGCCCCGTGGACGAGACTCGCAGCCACAGTAGTCCACTCCTGCCCAAACTGACTCGGCAGTCCGGAGCAATGCAGAATAGACACCCTGCCTCTTTCTCTTCTGTTCTCTTTATTTTTCACTGGAGCCACCCTTGTTTCATCTCTACTGGGGCAGAGGGCAGCGCCACTGGGGTGAAGTCACACATGGCAGCCTCCCTGGGGGATGTTGGCAGAGAATGCAGAGCGGACCTGGGGCAACGGGCAAGCAGGACACAACCAGGACAATTTTCCTTTTGTCTTTTCCTGCCTGGGTTTCCCTTTAGCTGCTTCCCTCAGCTAATCGTCACAGACTTCTGAAAAGGCAGCCGCCTCCACTGCCCCAAGCCCCTGGAGCGCTCTCCTCAGTCACTATCCGGAATCTGCTTTCTCTGTTTTTCTCCTTCCTTTGCACTTACGTGGGCTTCCCTCATAGCTCAGCTGGTAAAGAATCCGCCTGCAGTGCAGGAGACCCTGGGTCGGGAAGATCCCCTTCAGAAGGGAAAGGCTGCCCGCTCCAGTGTTCTGACCTGGAGAGTCCCACGGATGGTACAGTCCACAGCGTCACAAGGAGTCGGACAGGACTGAGCGACCTTCACTTCCACTTCTGTGTCACTCTTTTCTGTGGTTACGCCTCCTGAGAAATCACCTTAGGACCTTAGGGCTTATACTCATGTTTCTCTGAACAGACTGGTTCTGCACCTCCAGCGCCCCTCTGATAGGTGCATTTCCCTGGAGTCATGTTTTATCTGTGGTTTAGAGTGTTGCTTTTTTCATGCAAATTTTTCTTTATGTGCTAATTTGTCTAGAGCCTTTCTTAAAGTCTTTCTATGAAAAGAAATTATAAGACTGTTCCTGGGAAGGCTTTTTCAAGTAATTCTAAGGGACCCAGGACTTCCCTGGTGTCTCAGCTGGTAAGGAATCCACCTGCAGTGCCGGAGACCTGGGTTCAGTCCCTGGGTTGGGGTGCTCTCCCTAGTTTTCTTGCCTGGAGAATGCTCACACTCTCACTTTAGGAGACTTGGGACCGGGCAAGCCTCCTCTCTCAGTGTTCCTAGAAGAGAAGCACTTTTCTATCCTTCAAAGCAATTTTAATCTTAAGAAACTAAAAGCATGTTTTTCTGGTGTCGCCTCTTCTCACATGAAGACGATGTACAGTATGTCTCAGTGACGGCTCGGTGCTCAGCCAGGCCCAACCCTTTGTGACTCCGTGGACTCTAGCCCTCCAGGCTCCTCTGGTCATGGGATTTTTCTGGCAAGAACACCAGAGCAGGTTGCCACTTCCTTCTCCAGGAAACCTTCCTGACCCAGGGATCAAACCCGTGTCCCCTATGTCTTCTGCATTGCAGGCAGTTTCTTTACTACCGAGCCACCTGGGAAACCCTATGTCTTGTGGGACCTGAAAGAGAACTAAAATTGCTAGTGTCTATAAATGATGCATTGTGTACAGATATAACTTTCCATTGTCCCACCTTCTCTAAGGCCCCAGGCAGATGCCAGAAAGCATAGATAGAACTGAGCCTTGGATACACTATGTTTTCCCTTAAATCTACACAGCTATGATGGACTCCCTGGTGGCGCTACTGATAAAGAACCTGCCTGTCAATGCAGGAGACATAAGAGAGGCAGGTTTGATCCCTGGGTCGGGAAGATTCCCTGGAGGAGGGCGTGGCATCCCACTCCTGTACTCTTGACTGGAAAAATCCCATGGACAGAGGAGCCTGGCAGGCTGCAGTCCACGGGGTCGCAGAGAGTCGGACATGACTGAGTGACTTACACACACTCACCTATAATGGAACTTAATTTATAAGTGAAGCATAATAAGTAATGACAAAACTGATGAAAGAATTGTAACAGTATACTGTTGTGAAAGTTCTGTGAATGTGGCTGTCGCTCAAAATACTCGATTTTACTGTACTCACCTCTCTTATGAGGATGTGAGGTCGTAAAACGTCTGCGTGACGAGGTGGAGTGAGCAGGATGGTATCAGCACTGTGACGCAGCATCAGGCTGTGGCTGACCTTCTGGATGCATCAGAAGAAAGAACGTCTGCTTCGGGTGACCTTGGGATGTGGAGCTTTGACGATGTGGAGGGTTGGACGCCAGGAATGTGCGACGACAACAACGACGTGCAGGTGGGGCAGGTGGGGCGAGGCTTTATCATACTCGGGATGAAAGGCAGTGGGAGCCTCATGAATTGTTTAATTCTAGAACTTTCCGTTTAATACTTCCCAACCAGGATTGACTATGGGTAACTGAAACCATGAAAAGCAAAACTGTGGATAAGGAAAAAACTACAAACTATCAGTGAAACATATTTAAATTCAGAGCTAATTATCATAGGTATCCAAGAGGAAGAGGGCAGTTAACTCCATGCCTTGCTGAGGAGTATGTTACGGGACCCTTCTTCACGGAAAACAAGGGTTGCCCAAGTTTTTGGGCAAAATGAAGGTTTGTCGGCGCTTTAACTCTAGAGGAGGAAATTCCCAAGTGATTCATTGGTAAAGAATCCACCTGCCAATGCAAGAGATGCAGAAGATGTGCGTTCAGTCCCTCGGTGGGAAAGATCCCCTGGAGAAGGAAATGACAACCCACTCCAGTATTCTTGCCTGGGAAATCCCATGGCCAGAGGAGCCTGGTGGACTACAGGCCACAGGGCTGCAAAAGAGTTGAACACAACTGAGTGACTGAGCACACACGCAGGAGATTCCTACCTTAGATAACACCAAAAGCTAAAATGTGGGGAAAAAATACAAGGAAGCATAAGGAAAACCAAGGCCCCAGTACCAAGGAAAGCACATCAAACCTCCAGATCAGTTGGGAGCCAGAAAAGGGGGTTAAGGCAGAAATTACAAAGGCAAGAACTGAGAATTCTGGGGAAAGAAAAATAGAAAGATGAGCAAAGATCGTAACTTCTAGAAATATCCTTAAATACCAGAGCATCTCAGAGAGCAATAAAGGTCTGATCTATTTACATCTTTAAAATATTGCATCATTTTAAACATCATAATGAATTTCCACTCAGAAGTATAAAAATCATAGTATAGATTGACATTCATTTTTAACAAATTAATGCTTTGAACAAAAAAAAGTTTTTCAATGAAAATGTGTGCTGTACAGAAGACGATTATAAAATCTCTGCATTAAAAGCACACACACACATAAGTTCCTGGAGCACTGTCGTCCGGTTTGAGGAGCCAGGGCTAAAGCTTAGTGCTCCCTTCTTTCAACCCTTCAGTGTCCCTCTGCAACTGAGTGCATGGTCTCATTTGCGCCTGATGTTACTGCCCTAAACTTGGGGGTTTTAATGTCTATGAAGCTTGACCTGAGTCTCCTTGTCTTGTCTCCCCTGCCCATTCCAGAATGGATCTTGAAAATAACTGCTGGTAACTCATCTTTATCAGCCCTCTGAGTTTGGCTGACTTTAAGGATTAAAAATAATGCTATGAGTTTATAAGGCCCTGGAAAAAAAAACCTGATTTAACATTTCTTGTGCATTTATGATAGGCAAAATGCCTGAGAGGCATGTTTTATTAATGTTTTTGTTTGTTGGCAGCTTTCACTGTTTTGCATACTAATCCTTCTTTGTGTTTTAATTTTGCCAGGACATGTGGTTTTCACAACCACAGGAAGTCTAAAAAGGAAGTTTTGGCAAGTACCTCTTCAATTTGATGATTACAGACAGAGAGTATGAATAAATCACGTTAAAATGTATTAATTATCCAATGTGGCAGCCGAATCAGTTTCAACAGGAGGCTGCCCACATTCTCCACTGTTTTCTACTCAGCAGTCACAGCCAGAATCATTTTCAGAAACTACAAAACAGAGAACGTTAGAAACATACCAAAGGTAGCAAAATGAATAGTGAGTGCTGTTTGCAGAACTTCTCCCCTTAAACAGGGGCCTTTATATTAATAATTCACTTAACTTAACTGAACACTGGAGAAAAGAAATTTGATTGCAGTAGTTTGTAAGGAAAGTAATTCTCCATTGCCTGGCTGTCCAGAGGGTCCCAAGAGACTCGGACATGACTGAGCAACTAAACAACAACAGCCCTCCACCACGGAATCCATCACTCGGAAACACGGTAACATACAGTCTAGCGTCTTTCATTACTTTAAATGTGATTCATTTAAAATGTTGCTTTTAAATTAGTTTCAACAACGTACATTTAAGACAGCTTTTGAAATTAGCTTTTAGAGTCCTAGAATAGCTACGTATTAATTCATACACATAGATTCAAGAAGGTGTTCCTCCTCATCACAGCTAATATGAATCCTTATCACACACCTAACCTACCTTTTGAGGTACTTATCCTTTTTATCATGAATTATTTTTGTTTTCTTTGCATCTTATCTACCAAATTTTAGTCTACATAAAGCGTGTGTTTGAAGGAACTCATAGCTGCAAGAAACCCAAATAGGGTTCCAAATAGGGACTTTACTGACTCGTGTAACTAGAATGCCAGGGGCAAACCTGCTTCAGGAAAGGCTCGATCTGGAAGCTCAGATCCGAGCACTGTGAACCTGTTTCTCCCCATCTCAGACCAGCTTTCACCCTGGTTGACTCAGTTCCCAAGTAGCCCTTCTCATGTACAGTAAGAAGGCTACATATTGTTCTAGGCATGTATCCCACCAGCTTATCACCTAGACAAATGGTGTCTTTCTCTTAATAGTTTCGATGAACGTCCCAGGTAGGACCTGTGTTGGCTCAGCTTGGGTGATGGATTCATCTATGAACAATAGTTGTGACTGAGGGATGGTGGCACTCTGAATGGCTTTGCCGAAAGCACATCCATTGAGAATGGAATAAAAGTGTCTTTGAAAGGGAAAAGGTGTATTTTCCTAGAAGAAAGAGGAATGAATTGCGGCAGGTAAATTCCGCACAGACCTTACAGAGCAGGACTGCCTTACTCTCATCCCTCCTCATCCAGCATCCCTCGCCCCTTCCCTACATCATCCGCTCATTACACCGCACATCTTGAGCTAGAGCAAATATCAGATAGATGAGTGTGTCCATGAAATGTCAGAGTATCATGGGAAATGATGGGTCCTGAAGGCAAAGCGCACTGGTTTCAAATTTTGGCTCCATCATAAACCAACTGAGAAAATCTGGGGGAAAGTACCTTATGAGCTCCCATTGCCCTGTAATAATACAGAGATTTCTAAGACGAAGAAATGAGAAAATATGTGTATGTCATACAGTTGTTTTGTTTCTTGGGGAAAAAAAAAAAAGAGCACATGCTTCACTGAAGTGCTAGTCTATTAATTTTATAGCTATCACTTAAATTTAATATTTTAAGTTTGATATTTAACTATTAAAACTTAGTCGGTTATTCATACAATTAAGCAACACAGTTCAGTATCTATTGATCTGGATTCAAGTATATATTATAATTTTTAATTCAGTATCTGTGCTTTTCCATGAAATTAAATTGAGAAGTACCACTTCAGACGATTTCATTCTTGATCTGTTTGCTTTCTCTATGATGTTTTGCTTGCTTGTTTTCGGCTGTGCTGCACTTTCTTGCTGCTCAGGCTTTTCTCTGGTTGAGGCAGGTGGGGACTGCTGTCTGGGGCTCGGGGGCTCATGGCGGGACATGCACTCTGGGGAGCTCCGGCCTCAGCAGTGGCCGCGGTGGGCTCACAGTGGCAGCTCCCGGGTCTGGAGTGCAGGCCCGATCGCTGGGGTGCCCGGCTGAGCTGCTCTGCAGTGTGTGGGGTCTTCCCAATCAAGGACGGAACCTGTGTCTCCTGCACTGGCAGAGGGGTTCTTTACCACTGAGCCACCAGGGAAGCCCCTGATCTGTTTTCTTTTTAAAAATGTGTGCCCCTCTAATGCTAGGAGCGGACTGATAATGTTGTCACTTGACATAAGCATATAAAGGAAGGAGAAAGACAGTATTTTTATGCTTTGAGACAAGTAATATTTTACTCTTCTCATTTTGATTTATACTTGACTCAAGAGGAAATATTGTGGTAGCCTTATAATTTGTATACATAATATCAAAGGAGATCAAAACAGCCAATCCTAAAGGAAATCAATCTGAATATTTATTGGAAGGACCTATGCTGAAGCTAAAGCTCCAATACTTTGGCCACCGAATGCAAAGAGCCAACTCCTTGAAAAGATCCTGATGCTGGGAAAGACTGAAGGCAAAAGGGGAAGGGGGCAGCAGAAGATGAGATGGCTAGGTAGCATAACCAGCCAATTAGCATGAATTTGAGAAACCCCAGAGAGATGGAGGAGGACAGAGGAGCCTGGCATGCTGCAGTCCATGGGGTGGCAAAGAGCAAGACATGACTTAGCAACTCAACAACAAAAATGAATGGGATAAACATTCAGTCTGTCGCTTTCCTTCGCTTCCCGTCTGCCTTCCCGTGTTTCCTCAGATAGCCTCCCTGATATGTCTTGCTTTTCAACAACCCCAGGAAAGTAAGGGAATTGTCCTGCTTACTTGACGAAGCCCCCTGTTGGCACTACCTCTTTGCTACTTGAGGAGATAGAAGAGATCTAAAAGCAGATATAATTCTCCAGTAGTTTACTTGATATTAAATCTGACCGAGCATAGCATTTGTTTTTATACGCTGACAAAACTGAGATTACAGACTGCCATTCAGCTATGGGGCCGCTGGAAATAAAAAGCCTGTAACGTTGCTGTGTTTCCCCCTCAAAAGTTAGCTCAGGTAGGTGTTAAATAAAGATGATTGCAAGGTGTGTGCGTGTGTGCTGCACGCTAGGTTGCTTCAGTCCTGTCTGACTCTGTGTGACCTCGTGGACTGTAGCCACCAGGCTCCTCTGTCCTTGGGATTCCCCAGGCCAGTACTGGAGTGGGTTGCCGTTCTCTCTTTCAAGGGATCTCCCCAACCCAGGGATGGAACGCATGCCTCTGATGCCTCCTGCGTTGGCAGGTGGGTTCTTTACCACTAGCCCCACCTGGGAAGGCCCAGAGATACATGTGTGGACGTTGGGAAAACCAAGGTTAGAGCAACGGCAACGGTGACAACAGGCCGCAGTGCATTTTGCAAAAGGCTGAGAGGCATGCTTTGTGGGAGCAGCAAGCCCTGCCAGACGAGCTGCTCAAAAGGAGGCGATGGGCCAGGCCAAGGCCACGGCCCTGTTTGCTGTCGCCCGTGTAGAGGGGGCCCAGGACAGTCTCACAAAAAAAGCTCCTGAAGAGGTAATTGTTGCTGGGAGAAACCACTTTGGACTCCACATTGGAACTGTTTCTTTGACTTGCTTTCTGTTGCCTTTGTTATTATAATCACACACAATGGCCTGCCTCAGAGAATCCTGCCCTTCAGCCTGACTGTTCGGCTAACCTGCCTTTGTTCAGAACCCTGTCCACCAGCAGATAGCTGGAAGAAAGGAATTAACACACCCTCCTGCCTGAGGCTGCCATTCTAGGAGATATTTGCAAGACTAAAGGCCTTTTTACTTTGTTTCCTCACCTCCCCCATCTCTGATCCAAAAAGAACTTGGCATCCAGACCCCATCAGATGCCAGATCCCCCTTACTTTGATTTTGAGAATTAGTCTGCCACCTTCTCCGTCTAAAGTCGTATTCCTTACTTCAGTGCCTCCTCTGGACCTGTCATGGGGAGCAGAGTAAGCCTGGACTCGGTAACATAATCAATCCAGCCTTAAGTCCTATTCCCAAACACTATCTAGCTTTGAATATTTCAGTACTTTCCAAACATTTCCACTAACAAGACTCTAAGGATGGAGAAGAGCAAACCCTTATCTCTGAAAGGGGAATAGACTGAAGTGATGAGTTTACTTTAGAAAGTGAGTTACATACACACTTTAAACAGACACGTTTTATTGGTCAACTGCACCTCAATAAAGCTGGGAAAAAGTAATTTACATATTTTGTCGATCAGTCCCAAAGTCGTGTCTGACTCTTTGTAGCACACGAGGCTTCCCTGTCCTTCACCATCTCTCAGAGTTTGCTCAGACTCATGTCCATCGAGTCGGTGATGCCATCCAATGATCTGATCCTCTGCTGCCCCTGCTCCTCCTCCCCTCAGTCTTTCCCAGCATCAGGGTCTTTTCCAGTGAATCAGCTCTTCACATCAGGTGGCCAAAGTATGGGAGCTTCAGCTTCAGCATCAGTCTTTCCATTGAATATTCAGGACTGATTTCCTTTTGGATGGACTGGTTTGAACTCTTTCCTGCCCAAGGGACTCTTATGTCTTCTCCAGCACCCCAGTTTGAAAGCATCGATGTTTTGGCTCTCAGCTTTCTTTATAGTCCAACTCTCACATCTTCATAGTACTACTGGAAAAACCACAGCTTTGACTAGATGGACCTTTGTCAGCAAAGGGATGTCCCTGCTTTTTAATATGCTGTCTAGGTTTGTCATAGCTCTTCTTCCAAGGAGCAAGCGTCTTTTAATTTCATGGCTGCAGGCACCATCCACATTGATTTTGGAGCCCGAGAAAATAAAATATGTCACTGTTTAATTTTTTTTCCCCATCTATTTGCCATGAAGTGATGGGACTGGATGCCATGATATTAGTGTTTTAAATGTTGAGTTTTGAGCGAGCTTTTTAACTCTCCTCTTTCACCTTCATCGCTAGGCTCCTTAGCTCCGCTTTGCTTTCAGCTATTCAGATGCTTGGAGGGCACAGACAAAACATCAGGCACATCAGGACCCAGGGGAAGAACTAGTGACCCCAGAGGAGACGGGCCAGGCCCGCCTGAGACCGTATGCGGGTCTCCCTGGGGTTGGCAGCAGCCTGCGACGGCACAGAGGCCCCAGCAGCAGCAGTCCTCGGGGGCTCCTGGGGGGCTCCTGGGAGAGACCACACTGGCCCCTCTGCAGTGACACCAGGCGACACGCAGACTGGAGAACCATTATGGCAAAGAAGTTCTCACACCTGTGAAGGTTCTAGGTCCCACAACAGATTCCCAAACTGCAGATCCCGCAAAAGGACTGGGAATCCCCAGGAATCTGACTTTCAGGTCCACGGGGTTTCATTACAGAGCTTCCACAGGACTGGGGAAACAGAGACTCTTGGAGCGCACAAACCAAGCCTCGTACTCACCAGGACCAGGAGGAAAGACCAGGAGGAAGGAGCAGTGAGCCCACGGAGGCTGAGCCAGACTTACCCGTGAGTGCCTGGGAGTGTCCGGTGGGTGTGCGGGTTGACCCAGCCGGCCTCGGGGTCAGGGACGCTGACAACCGCTGTCCTGGGGGCCATGGAGAGCTGCCGGTAGCCCTTTTGGGGGAGGCAGCCCTCACCCTACCCTCGTCTGGCCTAAGGCCAAACTGCAGGGAGGGAACCCAGGCTTGCCCATGGGCAGAAAACTGGATTCAAGATTTACTGAGCATGGCCTTACTCCCCAGAGCCAGTCCCGCCCATCAGGAAGTTCGCAGAGGCCTCTCATCCTCACCTATCAGAGGGCCGACAGATGTACACAATAGAAAACAACGCGTATCGCTCAATGTAAATTGTAGGCACTTCCCTGGTGGCCTCGTGGCTGAGACTCTCTGCTCCCAGTGCAGAGGCCAGGGTCCATCCTTGGTTGGGAGACCCGACCCCACACGCTGTAACTAAGAGCCAGTCCTGTCTGACTCTGTGCAGCCCCATGAATGGTGGCCCATCAGGCGCCTCTGTCCATGGAGTTCTCCCGGAAGGAATACTGGAGTGGCTTGCCATTTCCTTCTCTAGGGGATCTTCCCGACCCAGGGATCAAACCCAGGTCTCCTGTATTGCAGGCAGATTCTTTACCATCTGAGCCACAGGGAAGCCCAACTAAGACCCAGCACAGCCAAATAAATAAATAAACATTCTGTTTTAAAAGTTGTAAAAATACTTGAGTTTATGCCCACTGAACTGACTTTTCCACCAAGGCTTTACGTATACCCCCATGCTGCAGCCAGCCCTGTGCGACCGTCACTTTACTATGTATTTCACAGCGCTACTCTATAAACACCAGGGAGAACTGGAACTGCGACTCATTTCTTCCTTGCTGAATCTCCGGGGCCTAGGCAGTAACCGGCATGGAGTAAATACTTGGTAAATGTTTGCTGAGTGAATGAAAAGAATTAAGTAATTAATATGCCATGTTTATCCTCTGACTTCCCATTTCCTTAGCACACAAGCCCCAGAGGATGTGTACTTGCATTTGAAAAGCACTGCTCGATGCAATGCAAATTGAAGCCAAGATGTGGGATTCACAGAGACAAATTAATGGAACTGTTTTCTCTCCACTTCTGTGATTTTATTAGCTGAATTATGGGTGCGGCTGATTTCATGGATCAGATGATTCTAGGTCCATAGCCTCTGCACTCAGCAATTATCCAGTTAATATGATTAATGGAGACAGTAAAAATGAACATCAGCATGATCACGGGAGTCTCAGGTTTCCAAGACTGGGAAGCTACATCAAATCTGGGGAAGAAATGCTCTTTTGAAAGAGTTAAGCTCCGGAGGATGTACCTGTTCCTCTCCATCGCCTCCGTCTGCCTTCTGCCCCCGCGTTCCCTCCTGCTCCGGAGGCGATGAATATTTCTGTAGATCTTCATTTCTGGTCACACGGCGTGTGTTGTCGGTCTCAATTATCTCTAATTCCTTGAGCATTAGAAAGATGAGGCTAATCTGCTACTAAAACATGATGACAAAGTACTGACTAAACAAGGAGCATGGTGACCCCGGTCACGGTGGAAGGGAAAGAAGTGCTGATTTAAAGTATCCTTTTATACCAGAAAGGCTCACTTTTAAATGATATGTTGCCTTAAAGAAATTCAACACCAACAGTTTTTTTAATTCAACATCTTAAGCAGCTAATGGAGTTCCTGGCTTCTTTCTATTGAGTACGTCTTAGGTGCTAAGTGGGGGAAAGTAGTGGAAGTGAAAGTAGTGGAAGTTCTGGTCACTTAGTCATGTCCGACCCTTGGCCACCCATGGGCTGCAGCCCCCAGGCCCTGCTGCGCATGAAATGCTAGAGTGTTTCTGCCATGCCCTTCTCCAGGAGCTCTTCCTGGCCCAGGGATCAAACCCTGGTCTTCTGCATTGCAGGCAGGTTCTTTGCTGCCTGAACCACCAGGGAAGACCACCCGTTACTCTCACAGCCACCTGGGGGTGGAGGAGTCGTGCGTCCTCCACACAGCGGGACGGGAACCTCAGGTGGTGGAGCCTCTTGCTCGGCGTCGCAGGTGACCCTGTGCAGATAAACCCTTGGGAGAACACGGGTCCGAATGCAGAGCTGCCCGAGGCTAATCTGAACGCCTGTTTTCAGAACTCTTAGCTTTAGTTGCAGTAAAATGTCTTTGCAGCGTGTCGGTTTCTAGACGCAGAGGAGTGAATCAGCTGTACGTGTACATAGCTCCCCTCCCACCTGAGCCTCTCTCCCAGCCCGCCCTCTGGTCATCCCAAAGCCCCAAGCTGAGCTTCCTGTGCATTCCAGCAGGTTCCCACCAGCTGTCTGGGATTTCCCCCAAGAACACACAGACTATGATAGAACGTGTATGTTAACCCAGGTTCTCAGTGTTTCCATTTTGAGCTGTCACACCACATAAGGATTTTAGAAGTAAATGCCCCAACGGAGCCTTAGAAAATGGAATACTGATACTAAGTTTTGATTAAGACTTACCTGTGGAAGGTCAGGACCTGGCAAGGGTATGTAGTAAGGTAACAGTAACAGGGACCACATGAAGATCCCAAAGGTCAAAGTCAAATGAGGGGCCAGCTCTAATTATATGTCAGATTTGCCCAAAGAAAGTCCAGCCTTAAAGTCTGAGACCCAAAGGTGACTGCATTATACCAAAGAAAGTTTTTATAGGCAAAGATAGTTTCCACTGTGAGCAATTTAATTTTAAGAAATTAGTGTTCCATTCAGAAGGGGAGCTTGGAAGACCTCCTCTGAGAAAAATGAGAGTGGAGAAGATTACATAAAATAATTATAAATATAGTATGTGCAAGGGTCATGTCAAGAGCTATGTAATCGCAGGGTAGCTGAGGGTGAAGTGCAGGGTCACTAGTGCTCACACCGAGTGGCTGGGAGCCATGGGTGAGAGGAGCTGGAGCCGGCAGCGCTCGGTGTAGACGGGGGGCGGGGAGACGGAGAGCCCACGGCAGACAGAACTGGAATGGCCCTTTGGGATAAGTGTGAGGACTGAGTGGGCTCGTTAACGGAGGGTGTGGATTGGCAAATACTGGACAGCTGCTCAGACTTTCAGATAGAGAATTGAACACAATCAGAAATCATTTCAATTAAAAAATGATTTGTCAAGTTACACGGAGAAAAGAGCTCTATTTCAGCAACTCTGTTTGGAACACAGAAGCGCTTTGACTGCAAGTACAAGTCCAGGTTTTCCTAGTCCTGGGGCCTGGCCCCGGCCATCTGTGGCGCACAGAGCGGTCGCTCTCTCCCTGGCCCTGGTGAGAGGCCTTCTCCCTGCGCCGTGGACCCTCCTGACCGCTGTCACTGCCCCTGGTGGTCACCACTGCCTCTGCCTTCTCCAGGCTTTTGGTGAACACAGACCCGAACGTCTTCCACCCCGCTTCGTCTCTCCGGAGGTCCAGTTGTGTCTCTCAGCAGCTGCTCCGTTTCTGAGGGGCTGAAGCTCCCTTTCACAGCTGAACTTCAGGCTACCCTGAACCACCGCCACCACCCCCGTGAGCTCCAGGTCAGCACTGAAGGCAGCCTGACCAGGGACGCGCTTCCTCAGCTGCACCCGGAGAAGGAGCTGGCTGCAGGGGGGAGCCTGCAGTGGACTGACTCTCCCTGCTCCCAGGGAGCCTCCTGCTTCTCTTTCTTTCCATGGGATTGATGACCACAGTTTTACTCAACTATTTCCCTTCCTGGCCTCTTATAAGCGAGAGGAAAGTGAATACATAGGGCTTCCTGGGAGGCATAGTGGTAAAGAGTCTGTCTACCAGGGCAGGAGACACAAGACACATAGGTTTGATCCCTGGGTTGGGAAGATTCCCTGGAGTAGGAAATAGCAGCCCATTCCAGTATTCTTGCCCGGGGAATCCCATGGACAGAGGAGCCTAGCAGGCTACGGTCCAAGGGGCTGCAAAGAGTCAGACACGACTGAGCGACTGAGCACACAAGCAGATAACAGAGGCTACAAGGAAGGGGGCGGCTGTGGGTCTTCATTTTGTTCTCTTCTTCCTCCTGATATTTCTTTCTCCCCTTCATTCCTCCTCTAAAACTTGCCCTGACATTGAGCTGGATGGATTGTGAAGAGTAACTGATTTATTATTCTCTGGCAAAAGAACATTTTCGTTTCAGATGTGTGCCTTTAGAAGTCCTGTTTTAATGTCCATGGGCACCCCACAGATAGGTTGAGAAAGAGAATGTCTGCCAAAGCCGACTTAGACAATTCTGTGAGGGTGATCAAAGAAGTTCAAAGGCAAATCAGAATGCATAAGCAAGGACCAGGGGAAGTGAGCCAGACCAAAGCTTGGCGTACTCAATCACATGGAGGCCATGGGCTTTGAGGACAAGAGGCAGGGAGGACGAGACCATGAAATAAAGAGCCTACTCAGGCTTGAGCCAGAAAAACATCCGGGGGAGGTTAACAGGTGGCAGTTTGGGGATTTCTGAGTAAGACTGAGACAGAAAAACAAGTATGGAGATCTTGATCATCTCTCTAGAAACTCATAGGTATACAAAGCCTGTCTGATGCTTGTTTTTGTAAAGAAAGTTCTCTTGGAACACAGCTATGTTCAAATATATCACTGTTTTTACGTTATAACTACTGAGTCAAATAACTATGATGGAGACGGTGTGGCCAGCAAAGCAAAAATAACTGGTTGTTGTCGCTGTTTAGTTGCTTGGTTAGTTTAGTTGCTTTAGTTCTGTTCAGTCACTCAGTCATGTCCAAATATTTAACACCAAGGACTACAACATGCCAGGCCTCCCTGTCCTTCACTAACTCCTGGAGCTTGCTCACACTCCTGTGCATTGAGTCAGTGATGCCATCCAACCATCTCATCCTGTCTCCTGCCTTCAATCTTTCCTAGCATCGGGGTCTTTTCCAATGAGTCAGCTCTTTGCATCCAGTGGCCAAAGGATTGAAGCTTCAGCTTTCACATCAGTCCTTCCAATGAATATTCAGAGTTGATTTCCTTTAGGATTGACTAGTTTGATCTCCTTACTGCCTAAGGGACTCTCAAGAGTCTTCTCCAGCACCACAATTTGGAAGCATCAATTCTTTGTCACTCTTCTTTCTTTATGGTCTAACTCTCACATCCATGCATGACTGCTAGAAAAACCATAGCTTTGGCTAGATGGACCTTTGTCAGCAAAGTAATGTCTCTGCTTCTTAATATGCTGTCTAGGTTGGTCATAGCTTTTCTTCCAAGGAGCAAGCGTCTTTTAATTTCATGGCTGCAGTCACCATCTGCAGTGATTTTGGAGCCCAAGAAAATAAAGTCAGCCACTGTTCCCACTCTTTCCCCATCTATCTGCCATGAAGTGATGGGACCGGATGCCATGATCTTGGTTTTCTGAATGTTGAGCTTTAAGCCAGCTTTGTCACTCTCCTCTTTCACTTTCATCGAGAGGCTCTCTGGACTGTTACACAAAATAATAGTTGGCCTTCCTCTATATTAAGGAATTGGAAACTCTTAGTTAAGTGGATAATATTGTCAGAAAGTATGAATTCTTGAAATTTATTCAAGGACAACAATCGTAAAAAGCAAAAAGGAAAGCAGTGAGTGGTAAACTGTTGTTCCGTGGATGCATCTCGAGAGGGCTTTGTGACTGATGTGCTCAGATCCCCAGGGCTCTACAATCTGCTCTAGAGCAGAGTAAAATGATAACATATTTCTAGTTAATTTTATGAAGCATAGCTTTGAAATCAAAACTTAACAAAGCTTTATATGAGAAACTAAAAGGTATCAATCTCACATATTAATATTGACATAGAAATAAAATATTAGTCAATTTTATCCATTGCTATACAAGATAAATTTGATACCATAAAGTAAGGTTGATTTCAAGAATGTTAAAAAGTCTTAGTATTACAATAGCTCTTAAACTAATTAATTGATTGATATATGTAAAAAGACACATTAAGATGAGGAATCAGATTGATTATATTCTTTGTAGCCAATGATGTAGAAGCAAAATCAAGACTGGAAGCTGACGGTGGCTCAGATCATGGACTCCTTATTACAGAATTCAGACTTAAATTGCAGAACGTAGGGGAAACCGCTAGGCCATTCAGCTATGACTTAAATCCCTTATGATTATACAGTGGAAGTGACAAATAAATTCAAGGGATTAGGTCTGACAGACAGAGTGCCTGAAAAACCAAGGACAGAGGTTCGTGACATTGTACAGGAGGTAGAGATCAAGACCACCCCCAAGAAAAAGAAATGCAAAAGGCAAAATGGCTGTCTGAGGAGGCCTTACAAATAGCTGTGAAAAGAAGAGAAGTGAAGGGCAAAGGAGAAAAGGAAAGATATTCCCATCTGAATGCAGAGTTCCAGAGAATAGCAAGGAGAGATAAGGAAGCCTTCCTCAGTGATCAGTGCAAAGAAATAGAGGAAAACAATAGAAATGGGAACGACTAGAGATATCTTCAAGAAAATGTGAGCTACAATCGAAGCATTTTATGCAAAGATGGGTACAATAAAGGATAGAAACTGTATGGACCTAATAGAAGCAGAAGAAATCAAGAAGAGGTGGAAGAATACACAGAAGAACAGTACAAAAACGATCTGAATGGCCTGGATAACCAGATGGTGTGATCACTCACCCAGAGCCAGACATCCTGGAATGGGAAGTCAAGTGGGCCTTAGGAAGCATCACTGTGAACAAAACTAGTGGAGGTGATGGAAGTACAACTGAGTTATTTCAGATCCTAAAAGATGATGCTGTGCAAGTGCTGGACTCAACATGCCAGAAACTTTGGAAAACTCAGCAGTGGCCCCAGGACTGGAACAGGTCAACTTTTATCCCAATCCCAAAGAAGGTTAATGCCAAAGAATGTTCAAACTATTGCCCAGTTGCACTCATTTCACATGCTAGCAAAGTAATGCTCAAAATCCGTCAAGCTAGGCTTTCAGTATGTGAACTGAAAACTTCCAGATGTTCAAGCTGGATTTTGAAAAGGCAGAGGAACCAGAGACCAAACTCCCAGCATCTGCTGGATCATAGAAAAAGCTAGAAAATTCCAGAAAAACATTTCCTTCTGCTTCCTTGACTACACTAACACTTTTGACTGTGTGGATCACAACAAACTGTGGAAAATTCTTAAAGAGATGGAAATACCACCTTACCTACCTCCTGAGAAACCTGTATGCAGGCCAAGAAGGAGCAGTTAGAACCATATTTAGAACAGACTTGTTCAAAATTGGGAAAGAAGTACCATAAAGGCTGTATCTTGTTAATCTGCTTATTTAATTTCTTTGCAGAGTACATCATGTGAAATGCCAGGCTGCATGAAGCACAAGCTGGAATCAAGATTGCCAGGAGAAATATCAGTAACCTCAGATATACAGACGACACCACCCTTATGGCAGAAAGTAAAGAGGACCTAAGGAGCCTCTTGATGAAGGTGAAACAGGAGAGTTGAAAATCTAGCTTAAAACTCAACATTCAGAAAACTAAGATCATGGCATCTAGTCCCATCACTTCATGGAAGGTAGATGGGGAAACAATGGAAACAGTGACAGACTATTTTCTTGGGCTCCAAAATCACTGAAGACAGTAACTGCAGCCATGAAATTAAGAGACCCTTGCTCCTTGGAAGAGGCACAATGACAAACCTAGACAGCATGTTAAAAAACAGACATTACTTTGGTTACAAATGTCTGTATAGTCAAAGCTATGGTTTTTCCAGTAGTCATGTACAGATGCAATAGCTGGACAATGAAAAAGGCTGAGTGCCGAAGAATTGATGCTTTCGAACTGTGTTTCTGGAGAAGACTCTTTAGAGTCCCTTGGACTGCATGGTGAGAAAACCAGTCCATCCTAAAGGAAATCAGCCTGGAATATTCACTGGAAAGATTGATGCTGAAGCTGAAGCTCCAATAGTTTGGTGACTGGATGCAAAGAGCCGACTCATTGGAAAAGACCCTGATGCTAGGAACAACTGAAGGCGGGAGAAGGGGGAAACAGAGGATGAGATGGTTGGATGGCATCACCAACTCCATGGACATGCCTTTGAGCAAGATCCGGGAGATGGTGAAGGACAGGGAAGCCTGGTGTGCTGCAGTCCACGGGGTCACAAAGAGTCAGACATGACTGAGCCAATGAAAAACAACAACAGAGGAGATCACTTTTATAGCTGGAGACATCACAGGCTCCATCCATAGGTGAGGAGTTAGGAGTCTCTGCTAGAAAAATTACAGGGAAAAAATACAAAATAAAAGAAAACCTGTCCACTAGCTAAGGCCAGCTAGAGAGACTCCATTTACAATGATTGCATGTCCTTAGAAAATGCATCACTACGGAGCAGGATGAGAGATGAAAGGAAAAACATAACTAAATCTACTGAAGAATAAAGGACACTTAGTAAAATTTATCATTGATAATGATAAAATAGGAATAAATAAAATGGAGCTTAATAATACAAAGAAGCAATATCAGACTCAATATTGAAACATTTGGGCATCATCACTAAGATTAGAAGCAAATCAAGGGACCACTGTCAGGTAGCATCATCTGCAAATCCTGGCCAAGGCACCAACACGGGGCACCGAAGAGCCTTCCCAACCCCCGGCTTCTGCCGTTGCCATTGGTCCTAACCCGGGCTTCTCTCCGCCCCAGGAGCCTCATGCTTTCTGATGCAGATTGTCCTCCAAGGTGGCCGTGCCACTTTGCGCCCACCAGCACTGTTGAGGCTCTCTGTGCCCCCATGTCCTCTCCAGCATTTGGGGTTTGCAGTGCTCTGGCCTCTGGCCATCCCAGGCGGTGTGTAGCATTGTTCTAATCTGCTTCTCCCTGACGGCGTACACTGTGGAGTAGTTTCATGTGCTCATTTGCCCACCCTATGTCTTCTCTGGTGAGGGAGGGTTTGTCAAGGTCTTTAGACCATTCATTAGCCAGGTTGCTTGTTTTTCTGTTGTCAGTGCTGAGTTCTTTTATCAGATGCATCTTTTACAAATGTTTCCTCTGTGTCAGGGTCTTGACCTTTCATTCTCTTGACAGAGTCTGTCTGAGAGCAAGAGTTGTTAATTTTAACGAAGTCCAGTTTACTAATTGTTTCTTTCTTGGCTCATGCCTTTGGTGTCACATCTAAAAAGTTGTTGCCAAAAACTAAAAAAAATGTGATTGCCAAACCCAAAGTCATCTAGATTTTCTCCTATGTTTTGTGCTTTACATTTAACTTTGTGATTCATTTTTAGCTAATTTTTGTGATAGGTAGTTATAAAGTCTGTGTCTGGAAATTTTTTTTTTAATTTTGGAATTACTTTATTAAACAGAGGGCAGTGATTACTAGAACTTATGCAAATTGACTTAGAAAACTACATACCAAACTTAAAAAATTTCCTTTTTAGATTTTAGTTTACTGTAGTAGTAGTAGGTTACATGTGATCCAGGTTTGTTTGTTTTTAATTTTAGTTGGAGGCTAATTACTTTTCAGTACTGCAGTGGGTTTTGGCTTACACTGATATGACTCCGCCACGGGAGTACATGTTCCCACCTGCCTCCCCACCCCTCCCTCTGGGTCATCCCAGTGCACCAGCCCCGAGGACCCGTCTCATGCATTAAACCTATAGACGTCAGTTGTTCCCAATCTTACTGTTTTTAAACAATGAAAGTTAACCAAAAAGAAAAGAAAGAACAAATCTGTGTAAATACCATTGAGATTTTGTGTGTTAGCACGCTGCGCTGTGCTCTCTTCACTCTGTCTCTCCATGAGCATTGCATGCTCTCCGATAGACCCATTTCTTCATAACTCCCTCTCCATTTCTCCTTCTTCAGAAACAAGACAAGCTTTTGTGCTTAATATTTACATGAGCTTTGTTTCCACTTTTACTGCATATTCAGTATATATCCATAGATAGTACCCAAGTTTGTTTCATGTGTTTGCAAAATGTACATGATATTATCCCTTGAACTGTCTTTTTGTAGTCTGCCTTCTGTAGCACAACGACGCTTTTAAAAGCTACCCAGGTTGGCATTGAAACATGTTAATTATCATATGTCTAATCAATCGCCAGCCCAGGATTGATGCTCAGGGCTGGTGCATCGAGATTTCCCGGGGGAAGGGAGGAGGGAGGGAGAAGGGAGGGGGGTTCTGGAGGGGGAGCATATGTAAACCCATGGTGATATCATGGCATTGTATGGCAAAAACAATAAAAGGGGGGAAAAAAAAAAGCTACCCAGGTTGGCACATGTAGGTCTGGTCCATTCATTTTATCTACAGGAAGGTAGTCTACGAATAGACTACAATCTATCTCTTCACTTTCCCTTCAGGAGAAAAATTGTTTCCCCAAATACTAGGGCCATTTTCCAAATGGAGAAGATTGGACGTTATATGTTGCTATGTTAAGTCGCTTCAGTTGCGTCCGACTCTTTGTGACCCTGTGGACTATAGCTTGCTAGACTCCTCTGTCCATGGGATTTTCCGGGCAAGAATACTGGAGCGGGTGCCTTTCCTCCTTCAGGGGATCTTCCGGACCCAGCGATTAAACCACATCTCTGATGTCTCTTAGGCCCAGCCTGGGCTCTCACCACCAGTGCCCCCTGAGAAGCCCCCTGAAACCGCAGAGCTGTCTACAAAAGCCAGCTGCTCCTCAGGACTCTGTTGGCCACAGAAGCAGATGCACGCCCAGGCACACCAGCTCTGCCCACAGCTCCAAGGTCACAGTGCGTGGGCACTGGGTCCCTGCTCCGTGGGGACCAGCCCGAGCAGCTCTCGGGCAGGCCTGGGGAACACTGCAGAAGGGGGTCTCCTCGGGAGAGGACGTGCACCCTGACCAAACAGGCCCAGGGTCAAGGCTTCCCGGCCTAGAGCCGACGTCACATGTTAGTAAGGACATTTCTCCTTTGCGCTTTCCACTCAAGACTGACTCAGTGGTTTGGATTGACGGTATTGGCTAGCTGTGTCTTTGAGATCTTTCCTAACAGAGTTCACCTCTTAGTATCTCCCTTGGAAGTTGATAGGTCAATTACATTTTAACTGCAGACTTTGTGTAGGGTCTTCCTTCCGTCCTTCCTTTCTTTTCTCTTCCGTCCTTCCTTTCTTTTCAGGTTACATTGTTCTCTTTGTGAAAATCAGAATCCCGCTGAGGCCATCCTTTTTTTTTCCATTCTCCTCCATGTCCATGTACAGGAAAAGGGAGACAATTTCTTCTGGCCCCACACGTGAGGTACTGAGTTGGAGTTTTCTGAGTATTTCATTTACCAGAAATAGTATCAATTAATTTAAATTAGTATTTCTCAGAATTGATGATTTTGAACTGTGGTGCTGGAGAAGACTGTTGAGAGTCCCTTGCACAGCAGGGAGATGAAACCAGTCAATCTTAAAGTAAATCAACCCTGAATATTCGTTGGAAGGACTGATGCTGAAGCTGAAACTCTGATACTTTGGCCACTTGATGTGAACTGATCCTCATGCTGGGAAAGATTAAAGGCAAAAGGAGAAGAGGGTGGCAGAGGATGAGATGATTTGACAGCATCACTGACTCAATGCACCTGAGTTTGAGCAAACTCTGGGAGAGAGTGGAGAGCAGAGGAGCCTGGCGTGCTGCAGTCCATGGGGTTGCAAAGTCAGACATGGCTTAACGACTGGACAAAAAGTAGCTCTCAGCTGGGGGTGATCTTGCACAGCCCATCCCTGCCCTGAGGACATCTGGCAGGACCTGGAGACAGTTTGGGCTCTCGTGACTGGTGTGGGGATGATGCTGAGAGCAGCTAATAGAAACCAGGAGGCTGCTGACCGTTGCCACATTGGAAGACAGCCCCCTAAACACACAATCATCCTCCCCCAAGTGTCAGTAGCTCCGATGATGCTCTAATTTAAAGAACCAGAAACCACTTTGGCTTCTATCTGTACTCCAGAGGAAGCGCTGGGCTGAGGCCCAACTTGACGCTGAGTTCGGTTGAGTAATATGTTGTAAGAACATCCTTTCTGTCATCCCACGCCCAGTTACCCCTCACAGATGGCTTCAATTCCCCTTTTATCTCCTGTTATATAACACCCACCTTCCTTTGAAAGCCCCGCCAGCTCCACGCCCCTGCAGCCTTTGGAGATGAAGACTCCTCCACTTTCTCGCGCCGTGGAAGGCGGCGGCAGGCAGCTCTCTCCACACCGGTGACCAGGAAGGACCTTCCACTGTCCGTTAGTTCTCAGGGACCCTGCCCAGAGCCAGCCAGCCAGTCTGCTCACTCTTGCCTTGCTTTGATTGGCTCCAGCTTTCTGGGAAGTGACTGTGGAAATGCTGGCACAAATTGAAACCCCAGACACTTGTCCAGAAACAGCCGGTGGCGAGAGTTAAGACCAGGGCATCACGAGAAGGCAAGACCGCTGGCTTGGGCCAGGTTCTCCCACTGACTAGCTCGCTGACCTTGGGCAAGCCCCTTTTGCTGTAGAGGAATCACAGAGATAGCAGCTTGTTCTTGAACTGCAGGTCCCCAGAGGGGAGGAGGCTTCCACCTCTGATGGACTTCACAATCTGACATTCTGAAAACAAGTCTGTTCCCACTGTTCATTTAGGTTGGATGTCCATTTTGAATTGCACAGCCCCTTCCATGTTTAGGGTTCCTTGTGTGCCTATTTCTGGCTCTGCCGGCTCTTCCTCTCTGTGCGTCGGCTTTCTCTGGCTGCAGTGTGCAGCTCCTCTTGTTGTGGGACACCAGGCCTCGGCCAGTGGGCTTCAGAAGTTGCGGCGTTTGGGCTCAGCTGCTCTGCAGCATGTGGGATCTTCCCAGAGCAGGGACTGAACCATTGTCCCCTGCGTTGGGAGGTGGATCCTTAACCACTGAGCCACCAGGGAAGCCCAGCGTTTGTGATGTCTAAAGGTCTTCATCTTATCTGGGTTGTGAGGGATGTCAGACCCACGCCCCAGAGGTCTAGCTCAACCATCTGTGTGCATATCGATTCTAAAGGCTAAAAGCTGTTGACCCATTCTTTCATAAAATAAATAATTCCCAGCGCCTGCTATGTACTAACACTGTGCTGGATCTTGGAATTCATCAAAACGAATGATTCTGCAAAGTACAGACCGATCATTCACTTGTTTATTTGACGTCTACTGAAGCCTACTCTGTGTGGGACGGTGTACATATCAGTCAACAGAGAAGGGGTCCTGCCTTACTGAGGTTAGTCTAGTGTGAGGACAGGCGGGCGGGGGCCCTGGCTTACAGAGAAGGAACTGACGGGGCCCATTGAGCAGAGGCGCTTTCTGGAAAATATAAACTATGTCAAATCAAATGGATCGCATACTTTCTCATCTGCTTTAATTCTTTTGGTGAATATTTATGGAGTATCTACTACGTCACAGGCATTATGAGAAGTTTTAGGAATTCAGAGAGTAGGTAAATATAGCCCCTAACTGCCCACAACTTAATGTCTGCAAGGCCTTAATGACTACAATTTAAGGTTCTCATTAGATTCTGGGAAAGTCTGCTATGTAAATTCCACACAGCCTTTTAGTAGCTATTATGAGAACGGGAATCTAAGTCCTCTGGTTTGCCCCTGAGCATTTTTTTACTGAAGCTACAGTCCATGGGGTCGCAAAGCGTCAGACACGACTGAGCGACTAAGCGCAGCACAGCACAGGTGGACTCGGAGTGGCTTGGAGCTTTCAGGAGAGCTCTGTCTGGAGAGCTCCAGCTGTTCTCAGAGGATGCTGTGTCCACCTTCAGGGTCTTCTATCTGGGTGCCCGCGCATGTGACCGTAGACTCCCAAGAAAGCCCTCCGTTTGCATTACGCAGGGCGTATTCTCCTGTGGGTCGCTCTCAAAACACACGTGCTCTGCGACTACTGAGGGAACTGGTCAGCTTACAGGGCTCTCCTAAATTTTGCTCTTTAGTCTTCCGTGATTTTCAGATTACCAACCATTCACTCCAGGAATCCTTCTCGGTGTTATCATTGTCCCTTAGTAACGTCCTCCTTCAGTTCCATGTCACTGATTTTCTCCATCTGGTTCTTCAGGCCGCCTTTTCTAAGGCCGTATACTCAGCGCGCGTGTTCTAAGTCACTTCAGTTGTGTTGGGCTCTTTGTGACCCGTGGACTGTAGCCCCTCCAGCTCCTCTGTCCGTGGGAGTCTGTGGCAAGAATACTGGAGGGGGTCGCCGTGGCCGCATCCAGGGATCTCCCCGGCCAGGGATGGACCCCGTGTCTTTTTCAGCTCCTGTGTGGGCAGGTGGGGCCCTCTCCTGTGGTGCCACCTGGGAAGGCCCATGCACCCAATAACTGACAGTTCCTTTAATATTATCAAAATCACTTCTCCCTTTACCCATATTTCTGTGAAAATGCTAAGAAGACTTGTTTAATTCCAAGTTGAGAGGGCAAGAATCAAGGAAGCCTTCTCTACCGTAGGCACAGACTCATTGACTGCTGTGTGGTATCCCAGGCGTCGGGTCAGATGTAGGACCACAGATGTGCTGCCAGAGGGAAGAAACCGCTGTCCTCATGCTCCTGAAGTCGTGGATACGTTACGTTATTTCAATGAAAACGTTTATAAATAAAATCAGTAAATAGCATAATACAGTAGACAGTAACTGAGGGACAGATTGGACTAGACTTCTCTGAAGCAGTCCCTTTAAAACAGAATTTTGAATGGTGGGATGGACTGGTGATGCCCTGTCTTGGGGAAGGGAAAGCTCGGAGATGGCAGCAAATCCTCAAATGCTGCTGCTGCTGCTGCTAAGTCGCGTCAGTCGTGTCCGACTCTGTGCGACCCCATAGACGGCAGCCCACCAGGCTCCGCCGTCCCTGGGGTTCTCCAGGCAAGAACACTGGCGTGGGGTCCCATTGCCTTCTCCACCTCAAATGTTAGAGAAGCAGAAAGGTCTGTGGAGCAAGTGTGGACCTGGTGAGGGGAGAGTGTTGTGAGTTTTGAGAGTGAGCAGGAGTGGCCACATCAGCCTATTATTTAATAGGTCACTGGCTTCCCAGGTGACACACTGGTAAAAAACCTGCCTGCCAATGCCGGAGACACGGGTTCATCCCTGGGTCAGGAAGGTCCCCGGGAGAAGGAAATGGCACCCCACTCCAGTACTCTTGCCTGGGAATCCCATGGACAGAGCAAACAGGTAGGCTACGGTCCACGGGGTCATAAGGAGTCGGACACGACTGAGGGACTGAACACACACACATTAGATCATAGAAGACGGTTTTTACTTTTTTCTTCTTTTTTACTTTTTCAGGCTAGACAATCTTCTAAAAAAAAAATTTTTTTTCCAAATGACCTAGTTTCTGTCCCTTTAACCATTTTGATTCTTCTTTTCCCTTTGTCATCATTTGCAGGACAAAATGGAGAAGGCAATGGCAACCCACTCCAGTGGTCTTGCCTGGAGAATCTCAGGGACAGCGGAGCCTGGCGGGCTGCCGTCTATGGGGGTCACACAGAGTCGGACACGACTGAAGCGACTTAGCAGCAGCAGCAGGACAAAACAGAAGACCTAAACTTTAAAAAAGAAAAAAGCCTGACAGTTGTAAAATATACTGAAAGGCTATTTCCAGCCCTTACCCATCAGAATTTTATTAAAATAGCCTGAAATTATTTTTTCTAGTTTTCTAGCTTTTTTTCTAGTTTTATGGAGAGAGATCACTGACATAAAACACCGTATCAGTTTGAGGTGGATAGCATCACATTTCAACTTAAATGTACCGTGACATGATTACCACAGTAATTTAGTTAACATTCATCATCTTCTATGTGTACAAAAAGAAAGAAAAGAGAAAATGTTTTTTCTTGTGGTGAAAGTCTTGGGATTGGCTCTTTCTTTAAATCAATTTATGTGTCTTTGCATCTTCATGCTGCGTGTGGGCTTCCTCTAGTTACAGCTGGCAAGGGCCCCCTCCTTCTGGTGCCCGGGCTGCTACTGCAGCGGCTCCTCCTGCGTGCCGTGGGCGCTAGGGTGCGTCGGCTTCAAGAGTCCTGCCACCCGGGCTTCACTGCCCCGAGGCCTGTGGGATCTCCCCAGACCACGTCTCCTGCACTGGCAGGAGGGTTCTTTACTACTGAGCCACCAGGGAAGCCCAGGACCACCTCTACAGTCATTATTGTATTGGACGTTACATCTCTAGTACTTGTGTATCTTACAGCTAAGTTTTTACCTTTTGACTACCTTCATCCAACACCACCCCCTCTCCTCTGCCAAGTAACTGCAAATCTGATCACTTTTTCTGTTAGCTTGGGTTTTCTTTTTAGTCAGAGGAATGATGTGATCTGACTTTGATTTCTTTTTACTTTTTATGACTCTGTTGTGTGCTGAGGATAAAATGGACTGTCAGAAGGCAGGGCTGGAAACAGACAGGCCAGCAGTCCTCGCTGGGGACACTCGAGTGGATTCAACAAGGGAGACGGTGGAAACGCAGAGAAGGGGGTGGCTGCGGGCTATATGCAGGAAGGAGAGATGAGGGCACTAGTGGTTTGGGCAGGAGGACTGGGCAACAGGTTAGAATCAAGGACAGCCTCACAATTTTTTCCTGGATCAAGTCAGTATCAACTGAGAAGTAGAAATAAATACTAAAAGGAAAACAGGTTTGGTCTAATGTTGAACACACTAAGCTTGAGAAAGATAGCTGATAAGTGTCTTCGTGGATATACTTTAAATATGGTTGAAAATTTAAGTCTGAAACTCGAGAGAGAGCTCAGGATTTGAGACAGAACTGTGAGAGTTGTCAGAAAGTTAGGAAATTTTGGAGACTCAGCATAGAGTTCCTGAACAGGAGAGAAATTAGAAAGTGCATTTGAATCATTTAGACACACGAGACTTTCCGACAGCAGCAACCCCTAGGCAGTGGGGCTGTCACCAGAGAGGAACGGAACCTGAGGCTGTCCCCTCCACAGGGGCAGGAGCAGGAGATTCCCACAGAACAGAGCCCGCAACACCGTACTTGCGGCGAGACTTCATGTGTTCAACACTTGCTGGGAATGGAGCCCTAAAATTTTACCACTTTCCATAAACATTTATTGTTTCTCTGGGTTTCCGACTCCAATCAGAAAGTGTTTGTGCTCCATCACGCATTCCTTGAAGTATGTCAATGTCAAAGACACAGAAAGTACGAAGCACACAAGCCCAAGAGAGGAGAGGCTTCGGTAGAAAGAGGCACGAGCCTGGTTTCCTACAACTGTTTTTCCCGTGCAGCTGGTGGAGTGTTCACCACCCTTACTGCAGTTTTCTATCAGCTTCCACAACTTTGCAGCACATGAAGTTCATATGAATTCGACCAACAATTTCATATCTCCCCTTATCATTCAACCCAAACCTTATTACCAGCTCACTGTGTTGCAGTAAGGATTTAGATTTTTTTATAACCATTGTCTAAAATTCTGGGCACTTTATGAATGTACGACTTTTTATGACAAATCGATAAATTTTATCCACCTATTATTCAGCAGGGAACATTCCTTACTGAATAAACTATGTGGTTACCATTAACTTTTCAATCCAATTGCAATTTTAAATTAGAAAAATTGTAAATTAAACTTTTAATGAAATTCTAAATTTAAAGAAATTCTTAGTATAAGGCGGGAATGAGGAAATACAGAAAGAGGAGATTATGGATTAAGGTAGAAAAGTCATGATTGCAACAAGATTTTGCTTTTCTTATGCAATAAATCACA
Source organism: Antilocapra americana (assembly GCA_007570785.1). NCBI lineage: Eukaryota > Metazoa > Chordata > Mammalia > Artiodactyla > Antilocapridae > Antilocapra > Antilocapra americana. The sequence continues at coordinate 611,296 of ML662452.1, read as the reverse complement.
TGAACCAGAAAGGATCTTTATGTCTTTCAAAAATTATTGGGATGATTGGTTTAGGACAGGAGCTTTCAACAGGGGATGCTTTTTTCCTCCTTCCCGGGGACACTCAGCAACGTCTGCAGACACTCTTGGTTCTCACACTGGAGAAGAGGAGGTTTTACCCGCTTCTAGCGGGCAGAGGCCGGCCGTGCTGCTCAACCCCTGACCGCACGCAGGACACCCACCGGCAGAGGATGCCCGGCCCCTCTGTCACTAGTGCAGGTTGAGAGGCCAGCTCAAGACATGGGCTTCATAATTTTGCCCCTATTCATGCTCAACCAGACCCTCAAATAGAGCTTTTAAAATTTTTGTATATTTATATTGCTTTCAAATTTCAAACAAACTACTAATGATGACATTTAATATAGTTGCAAAAAGTGACTAATAATGTTCTCTAACTCTTGGGAGAATATGAACAACCTGGTAATGCTTTCAAAATGCCAGTGACTGGTTAAAGCTGAGTTGCTCAGACCTGGGGCTTCCCAGGTGGCACTAATGGGAAAGAACACACCTGCCTGAGCAGGAGGTAGGAGACATGGGCGGGGCCCTGGGCTGGGAAGCTCCCCTGGAGGAGGGCATGGCCCGCATGCCAGTGTTCGTGCCTGGAGAATCCCACGGACAGAGGAGCTTGGCGGGCTACAGTCCATGGGGTCGCAAAGAGTCCAACACGATTGAAGTGAATTAGCACACACACATGCTTAAGACAGCTTATGAACTGATTAGGGAATCAACTTTAACCATTGAAAATGGTCTCTCAAGTCACACACTGGAGTTAAATTGTGGGTGACCAATGTATTTAACCTTGATTTCTCCATAAACAAATGATTGGCTAATTGACCAGCAAAGAAGCTTGTTAGATTAACAAATGGAATTGAAATTATTGTTTTATTTATGATTTTAAAGTTGCAAATCTCCCAGCTTTAATTCAGGCAAACACCTATGTATCATTTTAGAACAATTACCCACTATTGTGACAGAGGAGAGTGGAAAGCTCTCCTTAAGAAGAGAACATTAAGAAAACTAAGATCATGGCATCCGGTCCCATCACTTCATGGGAAATAGATGGGGAAACAGTGGAAAAAGTGTCAGACTTCATTTTTCTGGGCTCCGAAATCACTGCAGATGGTGACTGCAGCCATGAAATCTAAAGATGCCTACTCCTTGGAAGGAAAGTTACGGCCAACCTGGATAGCATATCGAAAAGCAGAGACATTACTTTGCCAACAAAGGTCTGTCTAGTCAAGGCTATGGTTTTTCCCGTAGTCATGTATGATGTGAGAGTTGGACAGTGAAAAAGGCTGAGCACTGAAGAATTGATGCTTTTGAACTGTGGTGTTGGAGAAGACTCTTGAGAGTCCCTTGGACTGCAGGGAGATCCAACAAGTCCATCCTAAAGGAGATCAGTCCTGGGTGTTCATTGGAAGGACTGATGTTGAAGCTTAAATGCCAATACTTTGGCCACCTCATGGGAAGAATTAACTTTTTGGAAAAGACCCTGATGCTGGGAAGGATTGGGGGCAGGAGGAAAAGGGGACAACAGAGGACGAGATGGCTGGATGGCATCACCGACTCAATGGACATGGGTTTGGGTGTTGGTGATGGACAGGGAGGCCTGGCATGCTGCGGTCCATGGGGTCGCAAAGAGTCGGACACGACTGAGAGACTGAACTGAACTGAAACTTTATATATTTTGTGTTTTATTAGGGCCCAGCTCTTGTGCTAGTTTTAGAAAGTGAGTAGTTTGGCTAGAACAGATATTAGAAGAATAAACTTGTCAGACTTTTTAAGATAAGAGGGTGAATTTAAGTGACTGGAGACATACACGTACAAATCAGTGTTACCCAAAATATTGGCTGAGAAATCCTGAAGTTTGCAGACTGTTTGAAAGGCGTGCTCAGTGCATATATGTCACAGACAACCATTTGAAAGTCATGACAAAGTGATGACTGGTAGCCCTTCTTGGCCAACAGCTGTGTCCTAAGAACTTTAAATACATCAGATTTTTTCATAAAATGTCAATAGGCTGACACTGTGCTCTCTCTGTCTTGAAGGCGAGAAATACAGGGTCTGTTGAAGAAGGTTATAAGTTCCTCCAGGGCACACAGTTGCTAAGAGGCAGGACTGCATCCGTGTCAGTCCTGAGTCCTCGCCCACCTGCTGTACAGAAGGTCTCTGCCGTGATCGAGTACACAGATCTGAGAAGCATCACTGAGCGTGGAGTGCGTTGTCACTCTGACCCTTCTCAAGGCATTGGGCAAGGTCATACAGAGTTCTCCTCTCATTTATTTTTGCTTATCAATTATTCACGCAGCATTCAGCATTAGAGATGGTTGATGAGATCCTCAGCACACACAAGCACATTCAGAAACTTAATCATGGATCATGAAACAACACACGATCCTTCTACCTTTGTCTCTAGCTTTAACTTTCTACTTCAATTAATACAGCTTCCAGACATATTACTGTACCTATTAAAAAATAAGTAATTGTTTTCTGCAGGGCTGTGTAATTTAATCCAATCAGGATATGCGTCTCCCTCACAGACTAATTAGGTCCTCAACCAGTCTTCTGTGTGACGAGAATGTTAGGACTCCAAATAGAAACAATAATTCATCAGCAGAGTTAGCTGTGAAGTCTGGGGAAGCAGTGGAATATACTGGTGGTTCTTAGAGCCAGCATCTGCGCGTTCTAAGTCGCTCCAATCCTGTCCGACTCTTTGCAACCCTATGATGGTAAGCCACCAGGCTCCTCTGTGCGTGGGATTCTCCAGGCAGGAATGCTGAAGTGGGTCTCTATGCCTTCCTCCAGGGGATCTTCTGGAGCCAGGGCTCAAGCCCTCATCTCTGACACCTCCTGCCTGGGAGGCGGGATCTTTACCACTAGCGCCGCCCCTCCTAGGAGCCAGAGCCCTTGGCGACAGGAGGAGCATCATGGACAAAGTTTCCTGGGATGGAGTCCCCCGTAACGTTTGTGTTCTCTGGTCATTCAGCACATGTTTATTTATGTGAAGGAAGTTGTTTATTTTGGGGAAGAAAAGCCATATCAAGAAAGCAACTGCTTTTGTATATATTTGTGGTACAGAGTTTTTAATCAATATAAAATCTCACTTTTTTAACTGGAGTATAATTGCTTTACAATGCTGTGTCAGTGTCTGCTGTACAGCAGTGTGAATCAGCTCTGTGTGTGTGTGTGTGTGCGCGTGCATACACATCCCCTCCCCCGTGAGCCTCCCTCCCGCATGCCCTGTCCCAGCCCTCCAGGTCATCACAGAGCACTGGGCCGAGCTCCTTGGGCTGCACAGAAGCTTCCCGTCAGCTGTCTGCCTCACACATGGTCGTGCAGCTACATCAGTGCTGTTCCCTTGGTTCGTCCCCCTCCTTCCTGCGCTGGGTCCCCGAGGCCGTTCTTTGCATCTGCCTCTCTATTCCTACCCTCCAGATAGGTGCACCCGTACCATCATTCAAGATTCCATATATGTGCGTTCATAGACGATATGCTTTTTCTACTTCTGCCTTCACTCTGTATGATAAACTCTAGGCTCATCCACATCAATCCAGGTGACTCATTTCACCCCTTTTTATGGCTGAGTAATATTCCATTGCATATATGCACCACATCTTCTTTATCCATTCATCTGTTGATGGACATTTTGGTTGCTTTCATGTCCTGGCTATTGTAAATAGTGCTTAATTGAACATCGGGGTGTGAGTGGCTTTTTGAATTATTATTATAGTTTAATTATAGTTTTCTCAGAGTATAGGCCCAGTAGTGGGATTGCTGGGTCACAAGGTAGTTTTATTTTTCCTTTTTTAAGGAACCTCCATATTATTGTCCATAGTGGTTGTGTCCATTTTTAGTACCACCAACAGTGCAAGAGGCTCCCCTTTCCCCACATCCTCTCCAGCATTTATTGTCTGTAGAGTTGTTAATGATGACCATTCTGAGCAGTTAGCAATACATTTAAAAAGAATCAGTGAAACTCACTCAGTTTCCTGCCTTGGCATCTATTTCATCTTCAGGCTGCTTTAACTTCCTATTATTTTCACACCGAACTCAGTTCTTAGAACTGTCTAGTCTTCTACAAGTCCAACGGAATCTTCCTGATTAGACCAGGACTAAGTGATGCATTAACTTCTGCCCCAGCCTTTGGGCTGACCCACCGGGCAAGTGACACAGAGCCAGGTGTTCCCTTCCAAGTCCTGTACAATTGCTGAGGTCTGAGGGAAGAAAGCTGTCTTTGATTTAAGCCACTTAATTTTGGGATGCTTTGCTATATTGCAGTAGCTAACTAAAACAAAGTAACACAAATCTTTGTCGTTCACTGATACATCCGCCCAGCAATTATTCATTAAGCACCTCCTAAGGGTCAGGGCTGCTCTTGTTGTTCAGTTGCTCACTCTCTGTGACCCCATGGACTGCAGAACACCAAGCTTCCCTGTCTTGCACCATCTCCCAGAGTTTGCTCAAACTCGTCCAACCATCTCATCCTCTGTCGTCCCCTTCTCCTTCTGCCTTCAATCTTTCCCAGCATCAGGGTCCTTTCTAATGAGTCAGCTCTTCACATCAGGTGGCCACAGTATTGGAGTTTCAGCTTCAGCATCAGTCCTCCCAATGAATATTTAAGACTGATCTCCTTCAGGATGGACTGGTTGGATCTCCTTGCAGTCCAAGGGACTCTCAAGAATCTTCTCCAACACCACAGTTCAAATGCATCAATTCTTTGGCTCTCAGCCTTCTTTATGGTCCAACTCTCACATCCATACATGGCTACCAGAAAAACCATAGCTTTGACTAGATGGACCTTTGCTGGCAAAGGTCTCTGCTTTTTAATACGCTGTCTAGGTTTGTCATAGCTTTTCTTCCAATGAGGAAGGGCCTTTTAATTTCATGGCTACAGTCACCATCTGCAGTGATTTTAGAGCCCAAGAAAATAAAGTCTGTTCTAGTTGCTGGGTATTTTGCTTTAAGGAAGGTAATCTTTCTCATGGAGGTTATTTTATAGTGGAAAGAGACAAAATTAATGTACAGAGAGAGAAAGATTATTAAACATAAGTATGAGCATCAGATGCTGGAAAGGAAAATAAATAGTGGGTAGAGATTAAAAGAGGTGAGGTCTCTGGAACAGAGACTTCAAAGAAGTCAAAGAGCAAGTCAAGTTGGCATCTGGAGCCAGAATGTTCCAGGCGGAAGGGGAGCGAGCGCACGTGTGCTGAGGCAGGCATGGGCCTGGGTTGTCCCAGGGACAGCAAGGAGGCGAGTGCACGGCAGTGGACAGAGGGGAGCTGTGAGGAGCCTGGCTCGGAATGGGTGCTGCAGACCACGTCACAAAAGTCCTGAGGGATCTGCATCGTCTGGTGTGAGAGACGGGAGAGCATGAGGGGTCCCACAAAGTAGGGACTTGGTACGACTTAGGTTTAGAAGGATGACTGCTGCGGACAGGCGTTGATTGTGGCCGTGCTGGCCTTCGCTGATGCCCGCGGCTTTCTCTGTTGCAGGGAGGGGCTGCTCGCTAGCTGCTGGCTGGCTTCTCACTGCTGTGGCTTCTCTGGCTGCGGAGCACAGCATCCAGGCACGCAGGCTTCAGCAGCTGTGGTGCACCTCCTGCAGTATGAGGAAACTTCTCAGACCAGGGATTGAACCCAACCCTGCAGGGGGATTCTCAACCACTGCACCACCAGTGAAGTCCCAAGATCTTTATTTATTATATGACAGACATTGTCCCCACTGTTTTACACTCATCAACACAGTTAGTCTTCACCACTATGTCAAATAACCTGTAGAAATGTAATAGCATTGTTTTATTTCATTGTAATTTTTTTACATAATCACCTAATACATCTAACAGATGATACTTCCATTTAATTTTCAATAATGTATTTACATTTAAAAAGATCAGTTAAGACAGCAATTAAATAATGGTACATGATTATGTAAGAGGTCATGAAAGTGACTGGTAAAGATCGAAGTTTGAGGACCACTGGTCTAGAGTATCACTTCCCAAAAGTTAATGTGCATTTCGTTCATCTTAAAAGCTTCTTGGGCTCCAAAATCACTGCAGATGGTGACTGCAGCCATGAAATTAAAAGATGTTTTCTCCTTAGAAGAAAAACTATGATCAACCTAGACAGCATATTAAAAAGCAGAGACATTATTTTGCTGACAAAGGTCCATCTAGTCAAGGCTATGGTTTTTCCAGGAGTCACGTATGGATGTGAGAATTGGACTGTAAAGAAAGCTGAGCACTGAAGAATTGATGCTTTTGAACTGTGGTGTTACAGAAGACTCTTGAGAGTCCCTTGGACTGCAAGGAGATCCAACCAGTCCATCCGAAAGGAGATCAGTCCTGGGTGTTCATTGGAGGGAATGATGCTGAAGCTGAAACTCCAATACTTTGGTCACCTGATGCAAAGAGCTGACTCACTGGGAAAGACCCTGATGCTGGGAGGGGTTGAGGGCAGGAGGAGAAGGGGGAGACAGAGGATGAGATGGATGGATGGCATCACCGATTTGATGGACATGGGTTTCGATGCACTCCTGGAGTTGGTGATGGACAGGGAGGCCTGGCATGCTGCAGTCCATGGGGTCGCAAAGAGCCAGACATGACTGAGCTACTGAACTGAACTGAACTGAAAGAGCTTGTTAAAATACAAATTCTGATCCAGTAGATCTGGGGTGGGCCAAGATGCTGCATTTTTAATTAAACCCACATGATGCTACTGGTCCATGGGCTCAGCTATGGAACTTAGATCCTGTGAACTCAGGATCTAGGGGCCTGTCAGCTACTTACCCAAGTCCACTCAACAGGTAAAGAAAATTATGAGAGAGTTGAGTTGAATCCTGGTTTCTTGGACTCTGGTCTAACATTCATTTTATAGAATGAGAACTCATTTGACAATGTTGATGCAAAATATTCACCAGTGATAGCTCTGAAGAAACTTCCAGGGCTCCCATATTTTCCCACAGGTACTGAATCAGGAGAAAATTTACTTCTTTTAAAAACACAAATTCTCCAAACAATATGATTTACATCAGATCCAAACAACTATTTCCTTTCTGTTGAATGAGACAGATTTTTTTTCCCCAGAACCTGCAAAGTATAATTTAAGCTAATGCAACATATGACTGGACTCCCTTTTATGGAGTTCGTTAGGACAGCCATTTCTCTTTTCAATAATTTTGAATATTCATGTATGACTGTGCAGGGGCCTTGCCTCTCCTGGGCTCCAGGGCACAGGCTCAGTTGCTGCGGTGCCCGGCGTGGCTGCCCCGGGGCATGTGGGGTCTTCCCCGGTGAGGGATTGAACCCGTGTCTCCTGCCCTGGCAGGTGGACTCCTTACCACTGAGCCACCAGGAAGTTCAGCCGTTTCTTAGTTACTTTTTCATTGAATCTTTTATCCTAACTCACCTTATTGCATCAAAGGCCTTCAGCTGGTCATAAAAACTCTCGTTTCTCTGTTAGACAATCAGTCCCCCACCCCTGGACCTGAACAAACCAGCTAAAACAGGTGACAGAGCCTGACATGACCCTGCTGGCTACAGCAGAAGCCAAGCGCCGCTCGCGTTCACAGCTGCCACGTCCTCTCTGTAAAATATTCATTCACGCCGTGTCATTCTTTATTCAGCGGCCAGAAAACGAAACGGCCGAGGAACGTCAAGTCTTCAGGATGTAACCGTTGCCCATACAGACGGGTCAACACATCTACAATTGACTGGGGTGTAGAGGGGACGAGGGCCCTTGCCCGCCTGTCAATACTTCTAGAAACGATTAGGAAAAAGTTGCCTCGCGGCACCTTCAGACCGCCCCGGCTTCCGTTAGCCCCCTGTTGTGAGAATGAGGCTGCATACACTGGAAAGAAATGCTCTTTAAGTCGAGATTTCAGTTAAAAACCATGCTGGCTGCACAGTAGGCAAAGATCAGAGCCCCACCCTTGGGCCATAACCCAACAGCAGGGATTCTACAGGCACACCAGGACTGAAGCCCCATCGGGCCAGGACCTCCCGATCAAGCACAGCTGCCCCCAGGTGTGTGGCTAGGTCACTCCCGCCGTGGTCGCCTGTTTGCAGTCCGTGGACTGCAGCCTGTCAGACGCCGTGTCCATGGATCCTCCACAGAAGACCACTGGAGTGGGTACCATGCCGTCCCCAGGGGATCTTCCCCACCCAGGGAGCGAACCCTCGTCTCCTACGTCCCCTGCACTGGCAGGAGGGTTCTTTACCAGGAGTGCCAGCTGGAAGCCCTCACTCGCTGAGGCCTGGCTTCAGCTCCCACAGACAGCCAGCCATTTCCAGAGCGGGATTTGGGGCTTTTTCCAACGCAGCAAAGGCTCATGACCAACTCAGATCACCCGAACAGTGAGGGCGGAGAGCCCTCTTGTCATTGTTACTACCTCTCTGCATTTTATAGGTAAATTTGTTGCCTTGATGAAAGAACATTCTCCCTAACTCCTCCTTTAAGGTCCATGGCGTGTAAATATAGCTCTGCCTTCCCCCAAGTGGAAATACAAATGAAGGGAGTTATGAGCTAACACTGTCCCGGTGAGTTCTTGCCAGAGTGATGCTTCGGAGTGTGCGCACGCTCAGTCATGTCCGACTCTTTCTGACGCTATGGATTTAGCGCAGCAGCTTCCTCTGTCCATGGAGATTTCCTGGTGAGAATACTGCAGTGGGTTACCATTTCCTATTCACACATGCACACACACACACCCAAACACACACGTGCTCACACACACATACACGCACAACCAAACCAGCTGGCACACACACACCCAAATCACACACACACACACCCAAAGTAGCTGGCTCAGAAAAAGCGTAACTTATCCTCACGGACTTCCGTCCGCTGGGACACAGCTACCCCAGGCTGGGCACCGGCCGAGTCCCTCCTTGCGTGGCCTCAGGCGGGGGCAGCGGTGGCTCGGTGGTGGGGGGCGCCCTCTGCAGTGTAGGGCGCCCTTTCTCGGTCTGTCATCTTGAAAATGAAGCTGCTCTCGGGTGAAGCTAATAACTGACTCCCTACAGAATGCAGAAAACAGTAACCAGCGTGGGGAGGAGTGAACGCAGTCCTTCCTGCCTAAGAGCTTTTCCCAGGACGTGGGTCCCGCAGAAAGTCTGAGGCCCAGACTTCTCCCTCAGCGCCTCTGAGCCGCTGGTCGCTGGTGGGCCGAGGAATGTTCCACGTGGTGAGCTAGCAGCAGAGAGGTATGGAGGCGCCTGGGTGCAGCTCATTTTCCGTACAGAGTGTGTGCATCCTTAGAACAATGCAAATCAGTTCTCCCAGTTGCCCCAGTCTTGGGACATGCACAGAGAACGTGCTGGGCTTGCAGTAGAATTTAAATTAATAGGTGTGACCTTCCAGTGACTTGTTCCACGTTCTCATAGATTTCTTATGTTTGCTAACGATGCTCTGGTGAGCGACACTCTGGAAGCTTCTGACATGAAAACCCACATCTTTGGCATGATTTTATGTTTCTAGGAATCTATTAAAAATAAAATAGAGACTATAACCTACCAAAGTGCCTTTTTTTTTTCTTTTTGCTGGTGTTTAGAAATTATTCCTAAAATTTATTTTGGACTCAAATCCCTCTGTTTCTTCCAAAAGTAAATTATTTTGTGGTGTTATTAAACATCGAATGAGATCCTGACAAATTGTTGATGACTGCTTCCTGCAGACCCAGCTGTGTGAACAGCATTGCTGGTGGGGGAACGGGAACGTTTTCTGAGGCCTTATGGAGCCCAAGCTGCAAAACTAATATTTCTGTGTTCATTTCTGACTGTTTTGTTCTGTTGTGCATGCCAGAGGAGGTGCAACAGCAGGGATCTGACAGGAAGGGAATATTTCAAACACACACAGGGTGGCTGCCTCCTCCCGTGTCAGCTCACTTGTGGAACCTGTCAGCCGCTAGTCTCCACCGTCCTCTCTGGCTCCCAGCTTTGTTCACGCGTCCTAAAATGGAGCCAATGTACTCCTTACACAGCATATTAAATTCTGCAAATTACACCTTGCTGGATTTTAATGTCTAGGGGCGCGTCCCTCCCTGGACTACACACTGCCTGCCTTCAGGGCCCGTGTCCGTGTTCTTTCTTCCTGGAGCCAGTATTTTGCACACTTTAGGTGTTGACTAACCAGATAACTGGTAGCTACAGACCACCATTTCTGACCTGGAGCACTGTCAGCCTGTCAAGAAAGCCTCTTGGCCACGTGACGGATCACTGACCCGGGAGAAAATGTCTCAAGTCTTTAGCTGGCTTCAAGGCTTTCCACATCCCTGACGGGCCAAGCCTGTAGCCGCCGCTGGCTAGGCACTACCCACGATGGGTAACACACGACCGCCAGCGTTGCTGTCCTGTGAGGTCCTGGTTCACGTCACAGCCCGACTCCCATTGGCTGCGCTGGTTGGAGAAAGACAGTCAGCCCCTCCCATTCTCAGTTCCTTCATCTGTCAGAGAAATGATAGCAGAAGCTTTATCTGGCCCTTGTGAGGATTAAATGTCTCAGTATATGCGAAACCAGTATGTTGAATAGATTATGAAATGTGCTTGTAATCAAAATTCAATTTTATTTTCTCCTGTTGTCCTTTCCAATTTTTTTTTTTTTTAATAATACAGCTTTAGATCATTCCTGGCAAAAATTCAGGGGCCAGTGGAATGCTGAACAACTTAGACCAGGCCGGGTTCAGGGTTGGGAGATAATTATTACTGGAAATCTTGTTTCAAAAGCTAATGGAACTAGTCATTAAGAACTTAAGTTCCAGGGACTTCCCTGGGGCCAGTGGCTAAGAATCTGCCTCCAGGGTGGTGTATCTGAGGTTCCCTGTGCTATGCAGTGTGCCCAGACACACACACAAAAAAAAGAGACACAGGCTCCGAAGACAGATCAAGCGGGCTTGAATCATGACTCTGTAACATGTTAGTTAGGACAGGTTACTGAAGCTCACCATGCTTCAGCATTCTCATCTGTACCATGAAGTTAATAATCATGTACTTTTTAAGAAAATAAAATGAATATGCATTCAGAGAACTTAAAACCGTAAGAGGGACACAGTAGACACTTGATCATGTTGGCCATTAATTTCCCCCAACAGCATTTATTTCCCATATGTGTTGTGTTCTTTTATTCCATCTTATACCCACACATTCAAAACCAGAAATAATAATAATGATAATAACAATAAATGAATGATAACAGCAAGGTAAATTACATTTAAACACATTATTCACTGTGCCCAGTGCTTTTCAAACAGTTTCTCTTTTAATTTTCAGAACAAGTCTGTGAGGTAGAAATAATTATCTCAGAGTCTAATATTTTTACAGCAGAGGAAACTATGATTCATTTACAGCAGAGGTAGGAATTTGTACGTGCTACCAAAATACAAGCAATGGTTCTGAGATTTGAAGACTAGTTTCTCTGATTCCTAAGCTTCTGTTTTTAGTCACTATGCTCCATTGCCTAAATCTTCAATTACAGATAATTTTCTAGAGTAAATTATAATATATCCACACAAGGGAACATTGTACAGTTATAAAAAGTAATGTTATAGAAGTATGATTATTTAGATGAAGAGAGGAACAAAGTATAATCTTTGAAAAAGAAACAGACTGAAAAATAGAATGAGTATTCTGATCCTGTTTTTCTTAAAAAATGCAAATATGTGTGTACTCAGAAAAAAAATGGAAGCTGTTTATAAAAATATGAATAATAATATTTTCTCAGTGAGGGATTAGGCATTATCTTTTAAACAGTTATCTTAAAAATAAACATGTATTTCATAGGAAACCCATTTTTCTTTAAATCACTTATTTTTGTTTATAGCTATGATGAAAATTTTAGAAACAGAACCAGACATGGAGCAACTGCTGGTTCCAAATAGGAAAAGGAGTACGGCAAGGCTGTATATTGTCACCCTGCTTATTTAACTTATATGCAGAGGACATCATGAGAAACGCTGGGCTGGATGAGGCACAAGCTGGAATCAAGGTTGCCGGGAGAAATATCAACAACTTCAGATATGCAGACGACACCACCCTTATGGCAGAAAGTGAAGAGGAACTAAAGAGCCTCTTGATGAAAGTGAAAGAGGAGAGTGAAAAAGCTGGCTTAAAACTCAACATTTGAAACACTAAGATCACGGCATCTGGTCCCATCACTTCATGGCAGATAGATGGGAAAAAACTGAAAGTAGTGACAGACTTTATTTTCTTGGGCTCCAAAGTCACTGCAGATGGTGACTGCAGCCCTGAAAAGACACTCACTCCTTGGAAGAAAAGCTGTGACAAATTGAGCCTACTAGGAAGCAGGGACTTTGCCAACAAAGGTCCATATAGTCAAAGCTATGGTTTTTTCCAGTTGTCATGTATGGATGTGAGATTTGGATTATAAAGAAAGCTGAGTGCTGAAGAACTGATGCTTTCAAACTGTGGTGCTGGAAAAGACTCCTGAGTTCCCTTGGACTGCAAGTATATCAAGCTAGTCAATCCTAAAGTAAATCAACCCTGGATATTCATTGGAAGGACAGATGATGGAGCTCCAATACTTTTAGCCACTTGATGAGAAGAGCTGACTCACTGGAAAAGACCCTGATGCTGGGAAAGATTGAGGGCAGGAGGAGAAGAGGACAACAGAGGATGAGATGGCTGGATGGCATCACTGACTCAATGGACATGAGTTTGCACAAGCCCTGGGAGATAGTGAAGGACAGGGAAGCCTGGCGTGCTGCAGTCCATGGGGTCGCAGAGTCGGACACGACTGAGTGACTGAACAACAAATGATGAACACGCGTGCCGCCATATTTCCTTCAAGGAGATAGGTCATGGTACAGTCGGGGTGCTGTGAACACGCTCTCCACTACAATCCCAGCTTTGCTAATTTTTAGAAATCAGTAACATTGTAAGTATTACTTTGAGCAAAATATTGTATGTTGGAATCTCTGGATATAGAATTCTGAGTGTTTTTTTTCTTACATTTTTATAACTTTCTAATTTTCTGGAATTAATCATAGAACAAAAATAAGAGCTAATATTGTGTGTGCGCCTGTGCATGTGTATATACTTATACTTATTTTGTGCTGCACAACATCCTAAATGCTTTCCATGTTTATGTCATTTTCACCTACCATGCAATAGACACTACATAGACATTTTGTGCTTGTGATAATTAAGGCTGAGACTAAGTGTCTTGTTCAAAATCATGTAGCTAATACATGACAGAGCCAGAATTTTAACTCTATAAAAAAAAAGCAAGTCCTTGATGAATTGTATAAATTTGTATTCTCCCAGGGAGAGAGAGAAAAGTTTATTAGAAATTGGCTCACATGACTATGAGGGCCGAGCAGCTTGTTCAACAAGGATGTGGTGGGAACCACCAGTGCTGTGTCTTCCAGGCGCTTGGCTGGACTCTGACCTCTGTGACCCCCCAGCACTGAAGTGTTGCTTTAGCTTTTCCATTTTCCTGGGGTTGAGGCAGTTCTAATAGTGGCTTCCACAAGGCCTCCTGCACCATAAGAGCCCCGACCTCCTATGCAGGGAAGCAGTGTGAGGATTCACCAGCCCCTAAGTGTGTCTATTCTGATCACGCTTTCTGGACCTGGGGAAACAGCCACAGAGTGGGTTAGGGGAACCTCTGGATCTTCTGTGAGATGAGCCAGAGCTAAAATCCCAGCGATCTGACTGGAGGTCCACAGTGATATTTGGGGTCTCCTGAAGTCAGTATCTGCAAAAGGTTGATTATTTCCTTCTCTTGATGAACTGCTGTCCTGGTTTAAAAAAAAAGAAAAAAAAAAGAAAAAAAACCTGGGTCCCTTTGAGGAAGACTGGGAAAAAGGTAACAGTTTACAAAACTTGGCTGAGACAAGGGCTGCCCAGATGGTGAGGGAAGCGTTGCTCTGGGTGTGTCCACTCGGGTGATTCTGGAAGAGACGCTGAGCATGCGGGCTGGTAGACCGGGTGAGGAGCATCGCCCTCACCACACACGGCGTTCCTGGCAGTGAAGCGGCAGAGGACCTGCTTGCCGACACAGGAAACCCAGGTTCAGTCCCTGGGCCGAGAAGACCCTTGGAGAAGGAAATGGCAGCCCTCTCCCGTATTCTTGCCTGGAAAATCTCATGGACAGAGGAGCCTGGAGGGTCACCAAAGCATCACACGTGACTCAGAGACTGAACAACAGATGCACTTCAGATGGCAAATCTGCTTTGGGGAATAAGTGCGTGGAGCTGAAGCATAAATCTACTGTGGTTCGTGCCGCTAACAGCTACACGTTCATGTCTACGGGGCGTCCCTTCACCTGCGCGCACTTCTGACCGGTGCTAAGATTCAGACGAGCTCTCACGAGTGTCACCTACAGCATCTCCCCTGTTAGCAGGCTGAATAGTTGTCTATCAAAGAAATGCACAGCTATTCTCCTCTCAAAAGAGGGCAACTTAATGAGAGGCAGTAGTTTTTTTTATATGTGAGAAATATTTAAGTTGATTTGCCACACCTTAATTTCAATCCAGATTGTGTGTTATTTTTATATTGTTTCAAAACCTCACAGGTGCCATTTCTCAAAATGAGTTGTAACTTAATTACTCACTCACCTGTGACTCAGAAAACTTGTCTTAGTCTTCCTTCCTCTACATAAAGGTTGACATTCATTTCAATAGAGCACAATTTTGAGGCTTAGATTTTTAAGCTTCCTAATTGCAGGTGCAAATAAATGCTGCACTTCCTGTAAAGGAAATAATGGAAACAGGAAATGTTGGTTTATTTCATAAGATAAACATCATCATGGTTTTACTATTTCCCTGGAAAGCATAGGGTCAAATTATATCCTTTAAAGTGATCAGCAATACTTCAGCACCTTGATTCAAGAAAATGCTTGGATTGAGAGGCACAAGTAATATCTTACTACCCTAGTTGACTTAGATTGTAGATAATAATCCTTCTATCCATGCGGTTCTTTGCTCTTTCAAAATTCTTCCTTGGAGTGATGTGTTCCTCCCATTAGCTTCAACATCAGAGAACTGGATTTTTAGGTCCATGTTTTACAGAAATCAAAAAAAACACTCGGTGTGATGAAGGGACTAGTTCAAGGTCACATGGCTATCGCTTTCAGCTTCTAAGTCGTGTCTGACTCTTCGTGACCCTGTTGACCACAGCGGACCAGGCTTCCCTGTCCTTCAATATTCATCCCCTGGAGCTTGCCCAAACTCGTGCCCATTGAGTGGCTGATGCCATCCAGCCATCTCATCCTCTGTCATCCCCTTCTCCTCCTCCCTTCAATCTTTCCCAGAGTCAGGGTCTTTTTCAGTGAGTCAGCTCTTCGCATCAGGTGGCTAAAAGTATTGGAACTTCAGCATCAGTCCTTCCAGTGAACATTCAGGACTGATCTCCTTTAGTATTGACTGGTTTGATCTCCTTGCAGTCCAAGAGTCTTCTCTAACACCACAGTTCAAAAGCATCAGTTCTTTGATGCTCAGCTTTCTTTATGGTCCAAATCTTACATCCATACGTGACAGTTGTAAAAACCATAGCTTTGACTATATGGACCTTTGTTGGCAAAGTAATGTCTCTGCTTTTTAATATGCTATCTAGGGTTGATCATAACCTTTCTTCTAAGGAGTAAAAGTCTTTTAATTTCATGGCTGCAGTCACCGTCTGCAGTGATTTTGGAGCCCAAGAAAATAAAGTCTGTCACTGTTTCCATTGTTTCCCCTTCTGTTTGCCATGAAGTGATGGGACCGCATTCCATGATCTTAGTTTTCTGAATGTTGAGTTTTAAGCCAGCTTTTTCACTCTCTTCTTTCACCTTCATCAAGGGGCTCTTAGTTCCTCTTTGCTTTCTGCCATTAGAAATAGAAAAAGACATTCTGCGTGACGAAGGGACTGGTTCAAGTCCCCAGACTAACAGACGGTGAAGCAGAGTCGAAGGCAGGCGTGCAGGGCGGACGCCCGCGGCGTGTTCTGTGCTGGCCCCTGCTTGTGCACATGCCCAGTCCCTCAGTGGTGTCGGACTCGCAAGCCTGTGGCCTGTGGTCTGCCCGGCTCCCCTACCTATGGAATTCCCCAGCAAGAATACTGGAGTGCTTTCCATTTTCTTCTAGGGGATCTTCCCTACCCAGGGGTCTGATCCACGTCTCCTGCCTCTCCTACATTGGCAGATGGCTTCTTTACCACCAAGGCACCTGGGTAGTCCTAGATGGGCTCTATGCCATGATAGATCAGACACATCCAATTACGAGAGACAGAAAACCGAGCCCAACCTGGCTAAAGCCAAAACAGCAGTCGACTACCTAAGTAAGTTTAGAGGCCACAGGTGAGGCTGCTCTGAAGACTGGGCTTGGTCAGAGGCGGAAATGCTTGTCTTCACAAATACATTTCTCCCATCTCTCCTCTCCTTTGTTGGCATTAGTTTCAGGTTCATAGTGGAGGCATCTAGCCAGACCAGGGCAAAACAGAACACGGTTCCCCAAATGTTAGCATGGAGCCCACCTTTCTTTGAGACTGGACGACTCGGACCATGTGTCCATCCCTGGACCCTTCACACCAGTCAGGGACGTGACATCACACTGATGAGCAGACCTAGGGCTCCTTCTAAGTCATAGGAACTGAAAATGGAGGAGTGGGTCCCGCAAATGTTTCAAAAAGGGCAGTAGAGAGTAGATCTTGAGTCACAGACACCCACCCGTCACAGAGTAGTAAGAGACAGACTCCTGCTGACACCCCAGAAAGTGGGTTTTTCAAAGTACGTTAAGCAGCGATTACGTTGCAGTATGAAAGTTTGTAATTGGCTCATCAATTAATAAATCTGTCGCTCTTCCTGGTCACACGCCTCCAGTCATGCTGTCTCACTGTACCCTTCTCCTTAGCTGGCTTCTGGAGTAGGAAGCTGGCTGATTCGGGTTCAAATCAAAGCTGTCACTTTTCCAAACGTGGACAAGTTAACTGGCTTCTTTGGGCCATAGTCTACTTGATTTGTGAAGTGGAGATAAAAAAGAATGTTCACCCTGTGGGGCTGTTGGATGAGACATAAATAATGCACAGAAAATCGGAACGCACAGAAATTGGCATGCATTGGCGCTCAGGGGTGTCTGACGCGGGCATCGCTGATCTTGTGCAGTCATCACTGTCATCAGTGCCCGTAGCTAGTGGGCACAGTTCCTAACACTTAATACGTGGTCAGTGAAAGCTTTTTCTTTGCTTCCTCCCCTCTGAACAGGCATCTTACCTGGCGTTCCCCCATGCTTGCGTGCTATGGCGGGCTGGAGTCCATGCAGTCACAGAGTCAGACACAACTGAAGCGAATTATGATGCATACACATAGTGTATATTCCATATCCCAAGAAAAAACAGGTTCAAACATTCTCTTTTACACTGTATTCAGCTCAATAATCACAAAAAGAAGCCGTCACAATCGCTATGTGTGAAGGCCGCACTCATGGCTATTTGACAACAGTTCTAACTGCTCACTAGAATCCTTTTAGAAAATAATTGCTTTCTTGCAAACAAACTTTGCACTTGGCAAAAAGAGAAACCAGTCTTGTGTTCCGAATGCCTGAGCTCTCCCTAGCATACAGGACAATGCTCAGAATGGAAGCAAACATATAAACAACAGCGACAGAAAATGCAGAAGCTAGATCCGGAGCATGCCAATTCAGCACCCCTGGGAAATTAGAGACACAGCCTCCTTCTAATTTAATCTCTCTTTGACTCGAAAGATCAGCTTCATCTACTTTGTTCCGAAGAAAGATTTAAGTTACAGTCAGAATTAAGTTTCCTGACACCCAAGTGAATATGACCCTTGTCCCTGCTCTTCCTTAAAACTATAAATTTGGCCAGAAATGCTTGCATACAAATGTTAAACAAATGCTCTGGAGGCGGTGAGGAGAAGAGGCAAGAGAACTTGGCTCTAGCTGTCTGAGTGAGTCACTTGGATGACCAGCTTGGGATCACATCCTTGACCTTTGAAAGCCCCTACTGCCTGTCCTACCAGGCACCGCCAATTAAGGCAGGTTTTGTGTAGCTCTGGTTGAATGTCAAGGGCATAAACATACTCAAAGCAGGAATTCACATTAAAAAAAAATCATTTTGGTGATTTATTTTGGCTGTGGTGGGTCTTCAATGCTTCTTGGACTTCTCTAGTTTTGGCGAGCGGGGGCCACTCTCTAGTTGTGGGGGGCCGGCTTTTCTTGATGTGGGGCTCAGGCTCGAGGGTGTGCAGGCTCTATGGTTGCAGCAAGCAGACTTAGCAGCTCTGAGGCATGTGGGATCTTTCTGGATCGGGGATCGAACCCGAGCCTTCTGCATTGGCAGGTGAGTTCTTTACCACTGAGCCACCAGGGAAGTCCTGGATACTCCTATGTTAATGTGACAATATTGTGATTATTTTGGCATTGTTCTTAATCCTCTATATGTACATAGAACTTCAAGAGATGTTTCAGTTCTATCTTGTCATTCACTATTTTTTTTTTTCATTCACTCTTTTAAAAAAAAAATTAAAGTTGTTTATCGTCTGTTTTTTGGAAGTGGAAGTAGTTGTTTAATAAGGCTGAATTCAGTAGTTCATCGAGGTTCAATGTAAGTTTGCCTGTAAGAAATAAGGAAGCCAGGCAAAAGCAGATATGGAGTCAGCTTAGGATCATAAGTTTGGGGGCTGGGCTCTACCTGGGTGGGCTGGAGACTGCTGCTTAACATTCTAAACCCCAGTTTGCACCTTCATAAATGATCATAATGAGGCCTGTCAAGGATTCAATGAGTTAATCTGTACAGAGCATTGATTAGTTCATGGGAATGACAATTGTAAAATCATTGCAATAAATGAGGCTTTTTTTTTTTGGTTGTTTTATGAAGACCATTATTAAAGTCTTTATTGAATCTGTTACAATATTGCTTCTGTTTTGTGCTGTTTGGATTTTTGGACCTGGGGCACGCGGGGTTCACCCTGCACTCCCCGCATTGGAAGGGGACGTGCTCACCGCCGGCCGCCGGGAGGTCCCTGAACAATGCTGTGGGACTGTTCCTTTCATTCTCACGCTAGAATGTTCCATGAAATACGTTTTCCAATTTTACTTTTGTTTGTCTATGGCTGGGCTTTGCTGCGAGGGGGCTTTCTCTAGCTGTGGAGCGCAGGGCCTCCCCTCTGGCTGCGGTGCACGCGCCTCGCACTGCGGTGTCGCCTCTAGCCACACAGCACGGGCTCTGGGGCATGCGGTGTGCGGGCGCAGCTGCCCTACTGTGTGAGGGGTTTCCCGACCAGGAGATGAACTGGTTGTCTCCCGCACTGCAAGCTGGATTCTTAACCACTTGACCACCAGGGAAATCCAAAGTGTACTTTCTTGTTCTGCAGTCAACAACATATCTGCAGAGTCCCTAGCATGAACATTTTCAACAGAGAAATGAAAATAATTCATTTTATTTCTCCAGCAAAAATATAGTCTGTTAGTAATTAGTGATTGGTTCATGATCATAGACAAGATGACAGAAAAAGTTTACAGCACTCACATAGCCATTACAATAAGACCAGGTTTTCTGAGATTATACGTGTAGGCATTTTCTTAATCTCCATTGAAATGTTTTCTTTCAAGACAAACATGTTTGAAAGAGCCAAAGAAATATGTGTAGAGTCTCCTAGATTATTGACTTGAAAAAATGTTGAAATGTCGAATAGCTTCCTGAACACTTTCTGACAGCAGGACAAGTAAAATTTTTCACAAAATAGTTTGGCCTCTAAAACAGTGAGTTGCAAAACGCCAAAAGAAATCAAGAGGGATGACTCACGACTTCTACACCTGTTCAGAGGTGGGAAGAACCAACCGTGGGCGGCAATTACATCCAAGCAGCCATTTGGACTCTCTTCCTTCTAGGCCAATTAAGTCTAAAAAAGATCCTTTGAGTTTGTGAGGAAAATGACTTGGGCCTGATTCTTGAAAATGTGCAGGTTTCCATACATAGGTGCATACCGCCATGTTCTGATCACTGGAAAATGGGAGGGAGAGAGAGAGAGAAATGCTGTAAATGAGATGGCTTTAGCAAAGCTGGCCATGTTTTTAAGAGCCCGTTTATTACTTATAAGGCTGCTCAGAGCATGGCCCAGAGCTGACCTTTTTTAAAAAAAATTGGAAGGAAACTGCTCTGCCATGTTGCGCTGATTTCTGACATACAGCATCGCCGATCAGTCACAGCTACATGCGTGCATCCCCTCCCTCTGGAGCCTCCCTCCCCCACCCCACCCCCAGGTCGTCCAGGAGCCCTGGATGGAGCTCCCTGTGCCCCCCGGCAGCTCTCCACCTCACGCCTGTTTTGCTGTGACAGCGTGCCCGCCAGGGCTGCTTTCTCAGGGCGCCCCACCCTCTCCCCCCGCTGTGTCCACGAGTCCCTTCTCTCCATCTGCCTCGCCGCCCCTCCCTGCAGACAGCCCATCGGTGCCGCCCTCTAGATCTCATACCTACCCACTGACACAGGTCTACCCTCTTCTTTCTGACTTAGTTCACGCTGTTTAACAGGCTCTAGGTTCACCCACCTCACCACCACTCAGCCGCGCTCCTTTTGGTGACTGAGAGATGTCCCACGTGTACCCGCACCACGACTCCTACGCCCGTTCACCTGTCGATGGCGCCTAAGCGGCCCCCGCGTCCTGGCTGTTGCAAATAAGTGCCGCAGTGAGCGCCTTCACAGAACTCACTCAAGACTCTTCATAGAGAGGCAGATTCCAGGGTTTGCCTCCGATGTGCTAAACTGGAATCTTGGCGCCTAGGGCCCGGAAGTCTTCATTTCTCAAAAGAACCCCGAGTGAGGCTTGGGCACCCTGAATCGCACCCACTGACTCTGAAGCACGGGGCAGGACAGGCGTTCGCAGCAGAACGCGTTGGATAAACTTGTGTGCACATTTGCAGAGTTCTGCTGACTCGGTTTTTGAAAAGTCAGTGTTTGGTTGGATTTCAGTTCAGAATTGCTCAGATCCTTTTCTAAATGTGTCTTCTCCCAGCACGCATGGGCCTAGGTTTCCTCCAAACTTAGCTCTCAGTGAGAGAAAGCTCTAAGAACCGAGGCAGGATGTGCGTGTGGTGAACCGAATCCATTGTCACATCATCCGAATGTTGGCCACCAGGGGAGTCGAGAATTTTTCCTCCCCCGTTGGTAGCAGTTTTCTCCTCCTGTTTCTTATATATTCACGGTCCTCAGCTCAGTCATTCTGAAAATGGGATTAGAAATAAAATTCCTGAGTCTGCTTGTTGTTATTTAAGCAACTCACTAGGCAAGCATGGTAAAATCTTTTTATATTTCTCATTTTAGCAACGTAAGGACTCTTAGTATACTGAAAACACAAATACTCATGGGACTGGTACAGACACACACACCCAGCTTTGAGATGTCCAATCATAAAATCTTTTAAAATATATATTGTATTGATATAATTAGTAATTATATAATGACATAGTATGGAGTATAATTAATTATACAATTGTATAGCAATATGTAATTACAGGTTATATATTCTGATTCATTATATACATATGTGTGTATATATATATATATGAACACACATATTCTATGTTATATATATATATACATATAACCTACATATGGAGAAGGCAATGGCACCCCACTCCAGTACTCTTGCCTGGAAAATCCCATGAATGGAGGAGCCTGTAGGCTGCAGTCTATGGGGTTGCTGAGTTGGACACGATTGAGCGACTTCCCTTTCACTTTTCACTTTCATGCCTTGGAGAAGGAAATGGCAACCCACGCCAGTGTTCTTGCCTGGAGAATCCCTGGGACGGGGGAGCCTGGTGGGCTGCCGTCTAAGGGGTCGCACAGAGTCGGACACGACTGAGCGACTGAGCAGCAGCAGACTGCATACGTTATGACTAATTATATACATATGTATGGCCTCTCCAGTGACTCAGACGTAAAGATTTCACCAACAATGCAGGAGACTTGGGTTCGATCCCTGGGTTGGGAAGATCCCCTGAAGGAGGAAATGGCAACCCACTCCAGTATTCTTGCCTTGAGAACCCCATGAACAGAGGAGCCTTTCAGGCTACAGTCCCTGGGTCATAAAGGATCGAGCATGACTGAATCGACTGAGCATACATTTATATATACCTGAAAAAAAGACAATCTTCTTCCAACTTACATTTTAAAGTCCCTTCATACTTCATCCTGCTGTCCCACAGAAGACCCCAAAATGTGAAACAGAAGTAATTCTTCAAATGTCATTAGTGGGTAGGATGTTCTTCCTCATTTTTCTGTTTAGAAGCTATAATGTTTGCCCCATCCTAACACAGAATGTAAAATGCCCTTTGCTTTCCCTTAATTAAAAACAGAATTTTTTCCAAATCATAAAATTAACACAGGAGGAGAAATTTAATCTGTGCTATGCAATTAGATATTGTATTTCCACATCACTTCTCTAGAGTTAATGACAGCTGAAGCGTGCAGTGAGTCCTCCTCCTTCCATCTATGGAGGTGCTTCGTGGGATTTCAGGGTCATTCTCAAAGGCCGAGATGGGGAATCCTGTGGTGTCCCAGAGCCGGTGGTGCTGCCTGAAGCTTTCCAGCCCAGCATCCCACCCTCCTCTTTCACACAGGACAGAGGGAACTAAAGGTTACTGAACGTTCTGAGTGTGTCTGGTATACAACAGACACGTGTGTTATTTCATTTAATCCCAGCTAGAGCCCTACCAAATAGGAATGACTACTTCCCTGGTGATGTGAATACTGAGGGGGGCTAAGCCACTCTGTCAAGGTCGCAGAGCTGGTAAGCATCAGGAAATAGGCCCCATGAGGGCGGCCTGACCAGGAATCAGCTGCCCGTTTCTCCCAGGGGCTCTAAACCTACGCTGTGCGCTCTGGCCCTCACCTTACTCAGGGTTCTCGTGTTGAACCACACTACCTTTTATTTCTCACTTTCTTGTCCAAGAATTCAGTGGTCCCCAACCTTTTGCCACCAGGATCTGACTTTGTGGAAGATGATTTTTCCTTGTGCCGAGGGACAGAGGGGTGGTTTCAGGATGGTTCAGGCACCTTACGTTGGTCGTGCACTTTATTATATCGGTTCCCCCTGAGGTCATCAGGCATTAGATTACAGAGGTTGGGGACCCCGGGAAAACTTGTCAGGCTAAGGCCAAGCCCAGCCTACTACCCGCTCTTACAGATAAAGTTCTGTTGGCACACAGTCACCCCACCACTGCCGTTTTGTCTGCTGCTGCTTTTGCTCTGCAGCTACAGAGTTGAGCAGTGGAGACAGACAGGGCTACTGCACAGCCCTCAGGAGCAGAGCATCTAGGATCTGGCTTTTCACAGAGACAGTCTGCCAGTCCCCGCTCCTGTCACGCTTGCCTCCTCTCTGCCCCAAGGCCAGGCCAGTTCTTTTCTCTTGCTTTAATCCTCCCCAGATGCTATTCCTGTTGCCTGAACTCACTTTCCCTATATCTTCCTGTGGGGACAAGCGCTCATCTTTCAGGCCTTCTTCCAAAAGTCATTTCTACGCAAGGACTCCCCGGCTGCGGAGTTCTGACTTCATTCCCTGACCTTGTTGTTGTAAGTTATCATGTGCTTTCTGTGTCACCAGCCCTAGAAAGGGGGTCCCCATTCATTTATTCTGCACGCCGAGGGTCTAACAGAAGAGCTGCCGTGGAGCAGATGCTCATAGAATGAATGAACATTCTAGAAGAAATTGGGCAGAAAATAAACTGTAGCCAAGCTCTTCTCTCTGACTTACTCCAGGAAAACTCTTCCCTGTTTAAAATGAGAAATACTCTTTTTAGCACCACCATTACCTCTAGATACAAGGCTAGAACTAAAAATATATTTAAAGATGTAGCAACAGATGTGACTGAACTGTTGTTCAAAAAGTTTCAGCTACTTGCCCAGTTCTAATAAGGACAGGTAGCCCCCAGGATCGGGTCTAGTTTTATTTCAAAAGTTGATTTAGTTTATGTTTTTCCAAAGCTTTCATATCATGGTGGTTAAATTCCAGATCAACTCTCAAAGTCTGTTTAATTAAGAAGATATTAGTAATCTGAGTTGTCGCAGGAAACAGCAGATATTCGGGGCAAAACGGAAGTTTCTGATGTCTCCTTTCTCAGGTGGAAAGCAGACACCACAGGCATTTTAAAAAAGAGATCAAAAGCTGATCTTATCTTGGTCTCTTCCTCCTGACTCTGTGTGTGCTTTTCTTACTTCCTAACCAGTCCCTTTCTGGCCCTGGGGAATGCATCATTTCATGTAGCAAATAGGAACTCAAGAATTTTACGGTTTAATGGAATAAAGCAGGCATACATATCATTGTGGCAGGCGGTGTCCCCAAGGAAAATAGTAGAAACAGTGCAGCGACGCCTAAAAAAGCGCGACACTACCAAGTGGTTTTAAAGCATAGAATTAGATTCAAATTCATGTGTGTGAGTGTGTGTGTGTAGACAGAATACGTTTGGTTAATATTTTAGCCTAAATGTTACGTGTCTTATGTATAATTCTGCCCAAGTGTCTCCACTCAACGTTATTTTGCAATCTCAGATACTCTCCTGTTTCTTTTTAACTGATATATAGTATTTGTTGGAAAAAACCCTGATGCTGGGAAAGATTGAGGGCAGGAAGAGAAGGGGATGGGAGAGGAGGAGGTGGTTGGATGGCATCACTGAGTCAATGGACACGAGTCTGCGCCAACTCCAGGAGACAGTGAAGGACAGGGAGCCTGGCCTGCTGCAGTCGAGGGGTCACCAAGAGTCGGACACGACAGAGCGGCTGAATAGCAACAGCAATAGTATTCCTTGATAACCTGATGAACACCCTGGTATTCTCTAAACACTTCAAGATTCCGCTGCAGTGATCGCCACGGCTGTGAAGCTGAGGCAATTTGACCAGGGGAAATAGTTCTAATTGAAAGCTTGTTTATATCTGGTTTTAAGTTAGGAGGCTTTCCCTGATGACTCAGGTGGTAAGGAATCAGCTTGCAATGCAAGATAACGCAGGTTCGATCTCTGGTTCAGGAAGATCCAAGGAGAAGGGATTGGCAACCTACTCCCGTATTCTTGCCTGGAGAATCTCATGGACAGAGGAGCCTGGCAGGCTGCAGTCCATGGGGTCGCAGAGTTGGACACGATGGAAGGACTGACACTTTCTTTTATTTTTTCTTATTTTATTTGTTTTTCTTATTTTATTTGGCTAGTAGTTTTTTAAAAAAATTTTATTTATTTATTTTTCTTTACATTATCATGTTGGTTCTGCCATACATTGACATGAATCTGCCATGGGTATACATGTGTTCCCCTTCCAGAACCCCCTTTCCACCTCCCTCCCGATTCCATCCCTCTGGGTTATCCTGATGCACCAGCCCTGAGCACCCTGTATCAAGCATCAAACCTGGGCTGGTGATTGATTTCACATATGATAATTTACATGTTTCAATGTCATTCTCCCATATCATCCCACCCTTGCCCTCTCCCATAGAGTCCAAAATACTGTTCTATACATCTGCGTCTCTTTTGCTATCTCGAATACAGGGTTATCATTACCATCTTTCTATACTAACACATATATATGGAATTTAGAAAGATGACACTTTCTTTTAAAAGTTAGGAAGTACATGTACTGGATGGACTTAAAGATTTAAAAGCAATTAATACCTGAAGTGAGAATATACAGTAAGGAATCAGGAAGAATGTTATTACTAGGTGTAGGTGAAAATAGATTTAGTGAAGAGAGTTTAGATTATTTACATGTTTGGGCCCCAGAGATAAATCTGAAATGTTTAGCAGGAATAGACTTTGGCAGAGAAATAATTTTTCAACAAAATTCCAGTGTATTGTTAAATTGTTTTCTCCCCATGTTCTCATTCTCAATGATTTTGGTTTGTCCTCCTCGTCTTTGCAAACACCTATATTATTGCGCTGCACTGTCTTAATTTGATCACGTCTGCTCCCTTTAATCAACTCTGAGGTTATTTTGATGGCTTACCCATTTCTACCAGTGGTCATGTATGGATGTGAAAGAAAGCTGAACACCAAAGAACTGATGCTTTTGAACTGTGGTGTTGGAGAAGACCCTTGAGAGTCCCTTGGACTGCAAGGAGATCCAACCAGTCCATCCTAAAGGAGATCAGTCCCAGGTGATCATTGGAAGGACTGATGTTGAAGCTGAAACTCCAATCCTTTGGCCACCTCAAGCAAAGAGTTGACTCATTGGAAAAGACCCTGATGCTGGGAAGGATTGAGGGCAGGAGAAAAAGGGGACAGCAGAGGATGAGGTGACTGGATGGCATCACCAGCTGGATGGACATGGGTTTGGGTGGACTCCAGGAGTTGATGATGGACAGGGAGGCCTGGTGTGCTGCAGTTCATGGGGTCGCAGAGTAGGACACGACTGAGCAACTGAACTGAACTGAACCATTTCTACTCCACCTAAGTCTTCCAGTGTACCTGACACAAAGTAGGTAGTCAGAAAGGATTCTGGAGTGAATTAATTAACTAATCAATGACTTCCTAAAAGATATTTGATTCATACAACAATCTCAGGGAGATAGTTTGCTTTGGGATCAAGAAAAGCTATTTTTGAAAATGTGCTGTCATTTACCAAGTGTGTAGCTTTGGGAAAGTAACATCCCTAAGCTCCAACTTTCCACCTGTAAAGAGGGGGTGGTACTGGCACTCTACTTTATATGAACGTTGCAAGGATGACATGAAACAATGTCTCTGTATTGCTTCGCTTTTAAAGAAAATGTCCATTTATTTCGCTGTCCTGGGGCTGGATCTTCCATTGTTTGTTGCAGCCTGGGGAATCGTTTAGTTGAGGCGTGTGGGATCTAGTTCCCGACCAGGAATCAAGCCCCCTCTGCCTACATTGGGAGCAGGGGGTCTTAGCCACTGGCCATCCAGAGATGTCCCTATTGCTTGGCTTCTGATGCATGATGGACCACCCCAAGACTGGCAACTTAAACCAACCCATGCTTATAGTCTTCGTGCATCTGGGTCAGCTGGCCTAAGCTGGCTCCCTCACCTGTCTGAGCGGGGCAGGCCGTGCCTCAACACTCCTCCACAGCCCTTTCCTATCACACCATCTCCGGCTTAGTGTTGGCTATTATTTTGTTCATTGCTTTGGTTCTGCTGGGACCTCACTGCTCTGCGGGCTTTTCCTGGTTGCAGCGACAGGGGCTGCTCTAGAGTGGAGGTGCGGGGCTTCTCGTCGAGGCGACTCCTCTTGTTGCAGAGCGCAGGCTGGGGAGCCGTGGCATGGGCTCGGGATCAGGAGCCGTGGCGTGGGCTCGGGATCAGGAGCCG
>ML662452.1:560221-584004 GCA_007570785.1 Antilocapra americana | reverse complement strand
GTGGCGTGGGCTCGGGATCAGGAGCTGTGGCATGGGCTTGGGAGTTGTCACACAGGCTCAGGAGCTGTGGCATGCACTCAGAAATCATGGCAGGTGGGTCTAGTTGTTACTCGGCATGTGGGGTCTTCCTGGACTGGGGATTGAACCTGTGTCTCCTGCATTGACAGGCATACTCTTTACCACTGAGCCACCAGGGACGCCCTTGCGCTCATTCTCATGGTGTTCTTGATCAGGTGGAGCAGGAGAGTAAACACCCAGACGCTCAAGCCTCTACTTGCATCAGATGCGCTGCTGCCTCATTTGCCAAAGAGAGTCATGTGTCTAGTCCCAGAGTCCACGTGGCAGGTGACTATCCACAGTGCGGATAGAGGTGGGGTGATTATTGTGGTCATTTTTCAAGCAATTTACCACAGCATCAAAAGGGTTAGCATGGTATCTGGCACATTAAAAAACAAACAAACAAGCATGTAATTAAGATTAGCAATAACAATCATAACATAACTATTGTTGTTACATGGAGAAACATTTTCTATAAAGAAAATTGTCATTGTCATTATCATCATCATCATCATCATTATTAAATATAACCTTATGATACTTCCTTGGATTCCTCGGTAGCTTCTACCTGCTCTGTTCTCAGCCTGCTTTTTCATCAGGAATCAGTCACTTCTTGCACATCCAGTGATCAACTCCCATTAGCAGATGGTGATATTTAGATCTTGAAAAGGAATCTGAGTTGGGTTCACCCCCAAACCAGAATCTGAGCAAGAACTTGGAGGTGAGTGAAGCTGGGAAGCAGGAGAAAGGCAGAGTGAAACGGGGAAGGAGGAAAAGCCAACCTAAGTTCTCTGTGATGTCGAGGGTAAGGCAGGTTCATTTCCTGAGGACCTCGAAGAACCAGTGACCGTTCTTCCCAGTATTGTCTAGACAGAGACAGGAGGGCAAGCGTTTACCCTCCAGCTCTTGCCTCCCGTGGGTGAGGGCTGCCCGTGGGTCATCGGGTCACACGCTCCCTCCCTGCCCCTGCCTGCCAGCTTGCACACAGGCTTGGGGAGTCTCGGAGCAGCCCCGCAGCACACGTTACAGAGGCCACCGGGGCACAGTTGAGCGGTGAGTTGGAAATGGGCACCACAGCTGTAGCTGAAACAGAATGTGGGCCAAAGAGATGTGACCGAGACACCCAGACATTGTCTGCAGATGGGACCTGGCAGCCGATGAGGTGCTGGTGGTAAAGACTAGGAGGTGTGAGTTCAAGCCCTGTGTCAGGAAGATCCCCGGAGGAAGGCGCGGCAACCCACGCCAGTATTCATGCTTGGAGAATCCCCGGGACAGAGGAGCCTGGCAGGCTGCAGCCCCCAGGGTCACACAGAGTCGGGCGCAAGTGAGGCAGCTTAGCGCATGCGCGCCTGATGTCAGGATCCCACTCCACGCTGGCCCTCGCTGCCCTCGGCGGCTTTCCTCTCTGCTGCGTCTCTGCCAGCCCTGGAAGCACATCCAGGAAAACGACAGCGATGCTCCACCCATCAAGGAAGAAACAGCCTGGGCAGTAAGCTTCAGGTCCTTTCACAATGTAGTGAAGACAGGATTTGTTTCGGGCAGGGCCATTTTCAGAGGTCATCCCTGCCGTGTGCAGGGCTGCACACCTATCGTCCGTCTCTGTGGACAGGTGTCTTTAAGAAACTGCCTCTCCTGCAAAAAACACTCTGGCTATCAGGCTTGTCACACAAGCACTCAAAGAAAAACATGAAGAACAAAAGCTTAGGGTCATGTTTATTCTAATTAGTTGGTGCTTAAGTATTCAGCGTGATTTTCTTTCTTGCCTTTTAGCAGCAGTAGCAACAACAACGAAACTGCTCTGTCTTGGCACACTCTTCACCAAAAGCCAATTAAAACCCCCTGTATCTGTGTGCCCTTATGTTTGGATGAGATGCTTTTAAATATCGGCATCAATTACATAGGAATGATACCCATCCAGATGTCTTTCATACACAGGGATCCTCACAGTTTAAAGATTCCTTGCAGATTACTTGTTCCTGAAAGAAAGAGAGAACGAGAGAGAGTCAGGTAACTTGGCAACCGTGAACCAATATCTTGACATCAGAACAGAAAGTTAAAGGCAAAGATGCAGGGCCAGCCCAGGCATTTCCGTCTTCCTCCCAGCTTGTATAGGTCAGGGTATGTGTTCTTTCATAATTAATCACAGCCTACGCATGTAGCACTTAAGTGCCTATGACTTGCTTGGAAGCCAGTAGGAACCAAACTGGGCCGGAGGGCTGTAAGATCAAGGCTTTATGATTGTTCTTGGGAATTTGCTGATTAATAATGCATGTAACATCCCACTGACTCAAGGAGCACCGGGCTTGATCTTAGACATTCACTTACAGAAGTTTTGTAAACAGATCTCAAATGGCTTCTGATACATCGCGTGCTTTTCCATGCATTTTATTTAAATACATAGGCACATGGAGGCAGTCTGAAAAAGGCATGTATGTTTGCATTATTTCTTTTCCCTTTCGATTTGACAAAGCTGTTTTTTTACTTCAAAGTGGTTTTAACCACAAATAGATGAAAAATGTGCTCTTCGGTTGCTCTTGTTCTTGCCTCTGAAATAAAAATAACGGCATTGCCTGGTTCTCTGTAAATATGATTTTTTTAACAAAGTGAAATAGACTCAGATGCAAAAATACCATATTATGATTCCGACAGTCATATTATACACCTGAAATCTCTGGTGATATTGATGGAAAGGATAAGCACTGAAGAAAAGAGGTTTGAGAAAATTGGATATGAAATTTCTGCAATGATGCATGATCTCACAGACAAGAGCTTGACACACTAGGCTCTGAACGGGGAATAGTCACCTCTGATTAGCATGTCAACAAGATGTCATTCACATATTCTCTGGGCTGCAACCAACAGGCCGTTTACTGGCGTTACGACTGAGTTGTTCAAATGAGGAATCAGAATTGACTAAGGCATTTTAACACATGTCACCTAAGCAATATTTTCCAGGAAGCACACCCCAGGGAGCAGAACATGCCCCCCACTCAATAGCACCAAGTCCCTGAGAAAGGAAGATGGTGCCGATGAATGAATTTGATCTAAAACTTCACTAATGAGATATTTCAGAGTCTGGTTTTCAAACTAAATTTTCAAAAGTTGATATGTATTGTATACTTGGGGTACCTTTTCATTCAGACTAACCACATTTTAAATGCTCAGTAGCCACGTGGGGTTAACGCTCAGCATATCAGACCACACAGGTCTAAATAACTCCAGGTCCTCGTTCCTGAAAAAAGAGCTTCATCTATTAAGAAAATAATAATATAATAAGAGTAGCAGTAAAAATAATAACAGCTAACACTGATATAATGCTTATTATGTATTTTGCTCCAAGCACTTCATAGGCGTGAATTCATTTACTCTTCACAATTATGCTACGAGAATGACACGCCTGAGAGATGAAGAACGTCAAGGATCGCTGTACTGGCTTAGAAGGTAAAGAATCACCCCCAGAGACCCAGGTTCGGTCCTTGGGTCAGGAAGATCCCCTGGAAAAGGAAACAGCAACCCACTCCAATATTCTTGCCTGGGAAATCCTATGGACAGAGGAGCCTGGTGGGCTACAGTCCGTGGGGTTGCGAAAACATCAGACATGACTTAGCAATGAAGCAACAACATAGAAAAGAAAAAGAGACAGCAAGGAGGCAGAGTGAGCCTCTACTGATTTCAGAATAAGAACAAAAAGTGTCTCAGCCATAGCACATCAAATTTCATATTAATTAAGAAGACTTTCAGGTTTAGCCAAAAAATTAAAATATATTGTATTACAAAATATATACTAAAAAAAAAAAAGTGACCCATTTCGCTTTAAAATAAAAGGATAAGGACTCCCTGGCGATCCAGGGGTTAACAATCCATGCTCCCAGTGCAGAGGGGTCTCTCTCTGGTCAGGGAACTATGGTCCTGTGTGTCTCTGAATACAGCCAAAAAGCTATGTAAATAAATAAAGAGAAAAGGGTGGAGAAAAATATGCCACAGAAATAGAAAAAAGCAAACAAACTTGGGATCAGAACATCAGGTCTGGGATTACTAACTATTGAAGGACTGCTCTAGAAAGAAGGTGTTAAACAAAGGGAAAAGTCAGATTGGTGATTTAAAGTAGAAACAAACTATATACACTAAATTAAAGAGTACTGAAACATATTTTAAAAGTGTCTCCAAATTTTAGTAATTCTCATTCTGGTTCCATGAGTTTTTACTACATCTTCATAAAATTTATAATTTGCTTAATATGATTTCTTTAAATTGAATTACTTTCAATTAAATAAAAACAGAAGTTCTACATCCCTATCAAAAATACAAAAACAACTTTTCCTGCTGTAAAAAGGATTCAGTTCAGTTCAGTTCAGTCACTCAGTCATGTCCGACTCTTTTTGACCCCATGAATCACAGCACACCAAGCCTCCCTGTCCATCACCAACTCCCGGAGTTTACCCAAACCAACAGCCATTGAGTCAGTGATGCCATCCAGCCATCCCATCCTCTGTCGTCCCCTTCTCCTCCCGCCCCCAATCCTTCCCAGCATCAGGGTCTTTTCCAATGAGTCAGCTCTTCCAATCAGGCGGCCAAAGCATTGGAGTTTCAGCTTCAACATCAGTCCTTCCAATGAACACCCAGGACTGATCTCCTTTAGGTTGGACTGGTTGGATCTCTTGCAGTCCAAGGGACTCTCAAGAGTCTTCTTTAACACCACAGTATTAAACAAAAAATACATTAGTAAATTTCCCCAGATGCTGTTGCCCCTGAAGAAACAGGGGGAAATAGCACCCTCAAACTGGATAAAGAAGGAGTTTTGCAAAAAGACTGTTTACAAGGTTGTGGGAAGGTGGGGGCGAGCTCAGAAATCAGCACGGAACAGCACAGCGACTCGGAGACGCAGCAGCGTGGGGCAGTTACCAGCCCGTGACTGAAGGAGCAAAGGCATGGAATGACAGCTACACAGAATGGCCAGCTGGGGGAAGGCGGCCAACAGATAGAAACTGTGCATCTGGTGATGGAAAGCAGCGACCCAAAGAGACCCCAGCCGAGAAGGAGCCAGGCACACAAAGACCCTCACCTCGCGATTTCCAGTCCTGGCAGTGTCCTCTTGGTGGGGTCCAGCAGCAACCCAAAGCGCAAAGAAGCCAGATTACTCAGCGCATGCTGGTCCCCTCCGGGGCGGCAATCAGAGGGAGGAGGCTTGGTGCACGATGCGCAGAACATCTCCAGATTCTGCGTGATACTCCCACCTGAGTGGCTCTTCTCTACCATCACACGGAATCAGCGGCGTTAGCAAAGCCGTCCAGATGTGCCGGCACCCAGAGTTGAGATTTCCTTCTATCATAAATGGAGACAAATGAAGAAGAAATAACCTCCTCTCCACATTATCTAGTGTTATTTATAATAAACCCTTTAAAACATCTTACTGTTTAAACCGCCTTGCCATCACCTTTGTAAGAATTCCCTACTTTGAAGTATGTACTCATCTTTCTGAGACACAGCAAGAGCGCAGAGAGCATGACGCTGCAAACGTCGTCGTGACGTCCCATCCTTGACAAATAAGAAGTTTACAAAAGAACAGTTAAAATAGAGACACACCTGGACAGCCTAACCCAGGGGTCTAGAATTTAAATATTGCTGCGGAAAGATGCAGAATGTAGCTCTTGGGTGCACACGGGTTACTTATAAATACTGCTCATAGGCTAGATGCAAAGCAAATTCAAAATTTCAAAGACTGGAAGATAAAATCACCCTCAGTTCCTGACAACAATGCAGTGCACCCAGAAACACACAGCAATTGAAGAAGCAATATATCTTGACCCATGGAGATGTAAAGGAAACTATTTTTAATATTAAATAACTCAGGCCACAGAGACAATGAAAAGTACAATTGCTGAATTACTAGAACATGATGATACTGAACACTCTATAAAATGTAGCATAATGCTGAAGAGTTGCTGAAAAAGAAAGAAAAGAAAAGGCAGAATCATAAACATTTCCTTAGCCAAAATAGAAATAAGCTGATGGTGTGCTCAATATAAAAATGTAAGAAAAAGAACTCAGTCAAGCAGAACAATAGAATTAATACACTTAAAAACAAATTCATTTATAGGGAAGCAGAAAAAGGAGAAATGACAAGTGCATGAAATAACTGAAAATAAAATTGAGTTAATATATATAAAAGTGTACATTCGTGTACTGGGATTTAGGAAAAGTAAAACTGATAAATACATAAAATAGCTCTTTGAATAAAAAATAGATAAACTAGTTTATTAGTAAAAAAAAGAATATATTTAAGGATGTGAAAAATGGAACTGATTAAAAGGATTCTAAAAGAATATTTCCTCCAATATATGCTAATAATTTTGAGGATGTGAATAGACCATTTTCTATAAATATAAAAGTACTGTACTGCAAATTGACTCAACAAAAGATAGAATACTTGAATAGACCTGAAACCAAGGAAGAAATTGAGAAAGTTGTCAAAGATCCGCTTCTCAATAAAGTTCCAGACAATTTCATGCATGAATTCATTCAGACCTTCAAGAAACAGATAATTCCCAAGCTTTTTAAATTGTCCTAAAGCATAAAGTTAGAATTAATGCTTCCTAATTCTTTCTATAAAACTGCCATAGCATATATACCTAAACTTGACAGGGATAACACGGAAAACAAAACCTATAAACCAAACCCATGAGTCACAAAATTTCAGCAAACAGAATCCACATTACATTTGAAAAATAATAATGCACTGAGTCAAGTGGGTTTCTGTTCAGATAGTCAAGAACAATTCAATGTTAAAATATTTTAATTCAGCTTATAAAGAGGCAGAAAAGAAAGTAATAAAGTAATATGGTCATGTCCATAAGTGCCAAAAACTTATCTGGTAGAATTCAGCAGCCAATTCTATGCTTATTAATATCAAAACATAATGTCATTTACTATAAAGCAAATCGGGCTGCTAAAATTTTCACAAGATTCAAATAAATTGAACTCTGAATCAATTACTAAAGAATGAATCACAATGATTTGTTTCCATACCAACAGCTTTCAGTTTTGACAGGAGAGAGTCACTTGCTTCTGAGACAAAAGAGGAAGTCTGAGTAGGAGAGTGTGGGCTTCAGAATCTGACAAACAAAGGTGTGGATGGAGCAGCTGTGAGCACGGTGCTGTTCAGTCGCTCAGTTGTGTCTGGCTCCTTGCACACCGCACCTCCCTGTCCTTCACCATCTCCCAGAGCCTGCTCAGACTCACGCCCATTG
Source organism: Antilocapra americana (assembly GCA_007570785.1). Classification (NCBI taxonomy): domain Eukaryota; kingdom Metazoa; phylum Chordata; class Mammalia; order Artiodactyla; family Antilocapridae; genus Antilocapra; species Antilocapra americana. Next base: position 576,700 of record ML662452.1, on the reverse strand, counting down.
AGTCAGTGGTGCCATCCAACCATCTCATCCTCTGTCGTCCCCTTCTCCTCCTGCCCTCAATCTTTCCAAGCATCAGCATCTTTTCCAGTGAGTCGGCTCCTTGCATCAGGTGGCCAAAGTATTGGAGCTTCAGCTTCAGCGTCAGCCCTTCCAATGAATATTCAAGGTTGAATCCTTTAGGACGGACTGGTTTGATCTCCTTGCCGTCCAAGGGACGCTCACTCTTAACCATTATCAAGGAGGAAGGACCACGGACACAGCACCTGGGACCGAGTCCTGCCTGATGTCACAGGGGAAAGCTTCAGGATTTATCAGTTTAACCAAGAGTGAAGTGAAACCTAGACGATTTTCCAGTTAATCTCATCAATGTAGACGACTCAATTGTACATTTGAGTTCCTCAGTGCCAACTAACACAAATGACCTCTAGCAGAACTATCTACACCGCTGAGATTAACCAAGTAATCACCAACATTCTCATCTCCACTGGGCTGTTGGAAACCTCACTACACCAACATTTTTGTCTGTTCAAGCTTTCTGTGCTGCCTGTAGTTACGGTTGGCTGCAATTAAACACAAGTGATTGTCTGAAAAGCCCACTACTGTCCTTGTTCAGCTGCCTAATTTCCTTCCATTAATATATTCTTCGAGGTGTTCCCAATCACTTTTTCCTAGCTAACTTGGGAAACACATTTTACAAAGAGCAGGTAACTTTACAAGCATCATTGTAATGTTGGTCTTTCATTATCTCCCTAATAAACAACGTAATTGGTACCGGCAGAGGCCACCTACAGATCAACCTTTAGACAAACCTTGTACATTCAAGTTAGAAAACTTCTTCCTGAGCCCAATCATATTATCTTAGGGGAAATTTTGTGAAAGACTGAAGTTGTACATTTCCTCTTTCCTGCTTCCTTCACCCCGCTTCAACCGCTCTAAAACATCATTTACCAGTTCATGTCCTGGAGAAGCAAACATAATTGCAGGAGCTCTAAGAAATAAAGGGAAGAATCTGTCACATCCTATTTTTACCAATGTTGTTTTGAAAGCTTTCGATGTGTGACTTCTTTTATTTAATGCATTTATGCATATGTTCTCTGCAAGAGAAGAAGCTGCGAGTATGCTGTCTGATGTCCAGTGTGTCATTTGGAGGATCAACCTCAATTAAACCTAATTACATCCCCCTTCAACTCGAAGAGCATGAAAAGGGACCATAAACTTTATTTTAATTGTAAGTCAATTACATTGTCAAGACGCAGAAGAAACATTGGATGGGTGTGACAGAGACAGCCTACACGTGCTACGGGCTGCCGAGCAAAGGGTTGGTTTTTCGCTCACATTCAAGTGTTGGCCAAGCTGTTGTTTCACACTCGAACTAACACCACTGTTTCCAATGGAGACGAAATCGTGTGTTGGAAAGACGTCCTTGTGGTGTAGAAAGCAGGATGAGGCATTCGTGCAAACCAGTTATCCAAGGGAACAGATGAGACAGGAATTCTCTTAAATTCAGATAACCAGCATTATTGGAAACTGTGGCCAAAAATAACAGTCATGAATTTTATAGACGTTTTTGGTCTTTGATAGGTTTCTTGGAAATAACTCCATAAAATCATCCCAAGGAAATGTGATGCTGTGATTGTTCAGGTCCAATTCACACAGTCCCTATGCAACTGAGGGTGGAATTAACTTCCCCCAGAGCACCTAGGCCAAGAGTATGGGAGGGCATCCCAGAGCGTTTTTTTTAACGTGTGTATAATTTTGTGTATTTATTTTTGGCTGTGCTAGTCCTCCGCTGCTGTGCAGGCTTTTCTCAAGCTGCGGGGCTGCTCCCAAGTTGTGGCGGGGGCTTCTCAGCGCAGTGGCTTCCTTGCTGCAGAGCGTGAGCTGCAGGGCCCAGGATCGTCACTAGCTGGGGCTCACGGGCTCCAGAGCACAGGCTCCCTAGTTGTGGCATGCGGACTTAGTTGCTGCACAGCATATGAGATGAGATCTTCCCAGATCAGGGATCGAACCTGTGTCTCCTGCATTGGCAGGTGGATCTTTACCGCCGAGCTACTAAGGAGGCTCTGGCACATCATTAATGTTACTGAAAATAGGGTCTGGCTGCTCGCCGCTCAAAAGCTAATAAAGAGGCAAAGTCGCTGGAAAGGAAAGCACCTCAGAGGCAAACAACCAGGGTTGGGGGAGGCCTCAGGGTGGTCTGGTGTCCAAAGACTGACTCCCCCCACTGATAGCCAGTGGACAAGAGCTTGCACAGGCTCAGGGAGGGGGCCACACACAGGCAGCACAGCCATCTCCAACAGAAGTCTTGAAATTGGTCATGAGGGGTCTGATCGGTGTCATCTTGATTGTTTGGAGTACAGTTAATTTTCAGTCCCAGGGTCAGCCCAATCATATTGTCTTAGTGGAAATTTTGCGAAAGACTGAAGTTGTACATTTCCTCTTTCTTGCTTCCTTCACCCCGCTTCAACCCCTCTAAAACATCATTTACCAGTTCATGTCCCGGAGAAGCAAACATAATTGCAGGAGCTCTAAGAAATAAAGGGAAGAATCTGTCACAGGACTTGTGAAAGGTTATATCATGACTACGTCTGGACATCACCGGTGATGTCTTCCACCGGTTGGGGGTTTTGGTGCCTATAGGACAGCTCACAGGGCATGGCTCAGAATATTGCCTACACTCCTTCGGGAGGAGCTAAGTGTCCCTGACTTTGTTTAATTATCAATAAAGAATGACTTATTTATTAATAATATTTAATTAATAATAAACTGTTTTGAGGTCTTGTTTGACTGTCTTCCTTTGCTTCTGCATTTTCTCACTTCTCTGATTAAGCATATTCTTTGACTAAACATTTCCTGGGACATGGTGGGGAACGACCATATGGTCCTACTCCTTCTAACTAACAGAAGACAGGTAAGTGGATACAGGTAGCATAAATAGCCCTCTTCCACTGTAACAGATACTCTGAAATTGTTCCCTTGATTAAAATATTAATGGCTGTTTTAGTTCTTGGATATTACTTCTCTCTCAGAGGCACTTTAGTGGAACTAGTCTATCTTACAAGATCAAATGACACAGCCTTCTAGTAACAGTCCTCTTGTTTGGTGTGAAAGTGCTAGTGGAAGCACTTCTTGGTCTAACCCACACTTCCCTTTGTCTAATGGAGCCTATCTGAGAACTTTTATCTGCTCTGAGCATCAGCTATTGCTGTGATTCTTCTCAGAACTATGCTCAATTCCATCTTCTGGAAACTGAGACTTGCGTAACTAAAGATGTTTCCCAGTAAGTGACTTCTCAGGGCTTCCCAGGCAGCTCAGCAGTAAGAATCTGCCTGCCAAGCAGAAACGTGGATTCAGTCCCTGGGTTGGGAACAGCCCCCTGGAGAAGGAAATTCAACCCACTCTATTATTCTTCCGTGGGTAATCCCCAAAGAGTCTGGAGAGCTACACTCTATGGGGTTGCAGAGTCAGACATGACTTAGCGACTAAACAACAACGATTCCTTATTTTTACTTCTGAAAGAATACTAGGGTCCTACCTTTATCAAACAAATGTACAGAGAACATATGATGATGATTATATGGGTTCACCTTTTTCTTTCCTCTCTACTTAGAGATAAGTGTATTTTATATATTCTTATAATTATGACATATATTATATTATACATTTATATTATTTATTTGTATTATACTATATATTTAAATTTAATTATATTATATAATTATAAATGTATTTTAAATTATATAATTGAATAATTATTTATTATATAATTATAAATATAATTATTTATCTATAATATAAATATAATTGTATATCCTTTTTTGCCAGAACAAAGAGCAATTATAAATACATCAGGAGTAACAAAGTCAGTAGCTTACAGGAACTGTGCAAGTGATGAAAATAATGAAGTGTCCACGTGGGGACTAGCAGAGGGCATGCGCACCTCTTCTAAAGGAAGAAACTGTTTTTTAGGCCTAGCCACTTTGCGCCAAGTACAAAAGTGAGACCCACATGGCCAGATCTTTTAAGAGAAACTAGAACTTTATCCTAACCCTAAATTGCCTTTGAAGATATAACCTTAACTTTGTTGGGAAATATGGAAAATTAAAGCTATTCCTATTTATTTTTGTCTTTATTAAAGGCATAAAAATAGAAATATTTGATTTATTAAGGTGGAAAAAAGCTTGGTGGAAAGGGTGTTGGCTCGATCACAGTGTCAACAAGGAGGCTGCGCAACTGGCCAGGAGAGGGGGCCAGAGCTGAGGGTTCGGGTCCAGGCACAGTTTCCCGCACGCGCGGTCGCTCAGGTGTGCTAGATTTTCTGGGACCCCGTGACCGGTAGCCCACCAGGTTCCTCCATCCATGGGATTGCCCAGGCAACTGGCGTGGGTTGCTGCTTCCTCCTCCAGGGGCTCTTCCCAACCCAGGGATCAAATCTAGTCCTTCGCACCTCCTGTATTGGCAGGAGGATTCTTTAGCCCTGAGCCACATGGGAAGTCCTTACAGACCTCATTCCAGGATGGGAAAGCCCCAGTCCTGTGTCTGCCGGATGCTCACCAAGGCAGGCGGGGCTCCGGTGCTGCCACCATCCCTCTCCCTGAGTACTGGGAACTGTCCACCTCACTGATGAATCCCGCCTGGGCACATCCTGCCTCTTCCCGGAGCACTCAGCAACTGAGCTTAGCCATGTACTCAAAACGAAGCTGCCAAGGATGGATAAGAACGTGTATCTGAGGTGCTGGCGTCCACTGTGGGACCCTGAGACATGTTCAGTGACTTTCTAGGCGCCAGACAGGGGGCCCGTGCTTGGCATGCACAAGCCAAAGGGTGGACGGCTACTGTAGGCCTGAGAGCAAGCCTGTTAACAGGCTCTGGAAACAACAACAAAAAACAACTATTTTATGTTATGCAATATTTTTTCTTTTAAAACCTCCAATTTACTATGCCTTTAAATAAAAAGGAAAGAAGATCACTTTTATCTTGGAATCACTAGTTTTTTATTCATTAGTGTTAAGGTTCTACCTTTGAAAGTTACACTGGGTCATAAAATAATAATATATCCCTTGTTTGGGACATGAAACAAAAATGTGATGATCCCCTTGTGAGAGGCAAAAAAGGAAAAATTTGGATGAGTGAGCGAAAGCCTTGCAGCCACCTTTGAAGAGAACCCACTGGGGGGTCCTCAGTGGCAGGTGGTATCAAAAACCAGGAGCTCAGCCTTTTAGGGTAGAACCACCTGGAAAGATTGAAGGGGCTTAAAAGTGCAGGTGCCCAGGCCGTCCCCAGGGACTGGGACTTAACCTGCCTGAAATGGAGCCCAGCATTACTACCTGTGGGGTTTCCCTGGTGGCTCAATGGAAAAGAATCTGCCTGCCAAAGCAGGAGACGTGCTTTTGACCCCTAGTTTGGGAAGATGCCCTGGCGAAGGAAATGGCTACCTACTCTAGAATTCTTGCCTGGAGATCCGACGGAGAGAGGAGCCTGGCAGGCTGAAGTCCGTGGGATCGCAAAAGAGTCAGACATGACTCACCTACTAAACAACAACAAATATATATACACATGGCCGGGGCTTCCCAAGTGACATTAGTGGTAAAGAACCCGCCTGTCAAAGCAGGAGATGTAAGAAACACGCGCCTGATCCCTGGGTTGGGAAGATCCCTGGAGAAGGGCATGGCAACCCACTCCAACATCCTTGCCTGGAGAGTCTCTTGGACAGGGGACCCTGGTGGGCAACAGTCCGTAGCCTGCAGAGTCGGACACGACTGATGCAACCCAGCACACACGTGTGTGTGTGTGTATTCTAAGGCCCTGTGTACCTGGGCTACCTGTCGGCCTGTCCACCTGTCTCTGGCAGTGAGTGCCCCCTTGGATTTTGTACCCTGGGCACCTCCTCGGCTCCATCCTATGTCTCACGCTGTCTTCTTCAGAGCACCTGATCTGTCTCTACCTACAGCTGATTGGATTTCAGTTATCGCTTATAGGAGACTGATTACAAAAATGTCCCCGGTTATCCCCTTCCCTGGGACCATGTCCCTTGCAGTGGGGATTTGCACTTCCTCCTCAGAGAGGCAGAATCTATTCCCCTCAGCCCCTGGAATTCAGGCTGGCCTGTGATTTGCTTTGGCCAACAGAATGCAAAAGAGAGATAGCAGGTCAGTTCTCAGCGTGGGTTCAAGGACTTTCTGCTTTTTCTCTTGGGGCTCCGATTTTACTAGGAGAACAAGTCCTGCTAAGTTAAGGATAAAAGGCTGAAAGGTTGTTGCTGAACGACGGAAGACACTGGGATTCTTGGCCTCTGGAGGAGAGGAATTCAATTTGGGGCCAGAGACTAGGCTTGATCGCTCAGAGCTTTTGTGCTATAAAGTTTTAGTAAAGTATGAAAGAGATAGCTTCTGACACAGACATCAGAAGGGGGCAGAAAGAGTGCCCCCCTGCTAGCCCTCATCTGGATGTTATACAGCTACCAGCAGTCTGCTAATTAAAGAAAGGAAATGTCTCAAAACTCAGAGAATGGCACCAGGCCCCTCACCCACAGGTGCATTTTGAAATAACCTTGGCACCAGGTAAGTCATCCCAGGCCATAAAACGATTGGCATGAATCTTGAAGGAAGGCAGGTTTCCATACAAATATATAGTTTTATTAACATAGATTAGGAGAACAATGTATAACACACCGGTTTGTCAAGTCGGTTCTGAGCCTTTAGGCAGAACGACGTGAAGATGGAGTCTAGCGTAAATGCATGATATATTAACATAGCTTAAGACAAACTTTTCCATAAGAAAAATGCACTGGTGAGCTCAAGGTTTGAGAAAAGTTAAGTTCCGATGGAACCAGGCGTCATTATGGCAGCACAGAATTTTAAGAGAAACCTCTTTTTAAATTTGTTTAGAGAAGGGAAAAAAAGTATAGCACCACATTTCCTCCTGCCGCTTAAGAGATAAAAGTGTCTCACACGTGCAGCCTATTCCTCTGTTTTGAGAGCCCTGGCCTCCCTGCCTGTCACCCTCTCGAGACCACCCACAAGAGAGCCAGCCGTCCCAGGCAAGGCTCTCGCAGAGGAGCCGGCAGCCAGCCCGACGCAGGCAAGGTTCGCTGAGCCGCCTTGCTGTGGGAGGCTGACTTCAAGTGTGGGGCCGCAAACAACCAATGTCTGGGCTCCTGAGTGCTTTCAAGTGCTTTCCTCTAGGCAGCTTTCTGTCATGGTGAGGATGACTCACAGCGTTATGGCGGCAACAGCAGGAGGTTTGAAGGAGGAAACAGAACAGGCTCCACCTTGAAAGCAGGACTCCGTCTCGGGCTGGACTGGGGACTTTGAGCTCTATGCCTAGTACCTACGGAAACGGCATACCACCTGGAACACCACACCCCCTGGATGGCAGAGCCCCAGGAATTGTACCTAGGCCCCATCGCCTAAAAGAACACCCTAATTATCTGTGTAACCAGATAGAATCGTACATTCTATTGTGCTTATTGGGGTGTGACCACAGGCCTATTGATAACTGTCCACTGTTGACTACCCAGGCTTAAGGCATATGATTCATGGGTTGAGTTTGATTGGACTTTTCTTTTCCTTTGTTCAGACTAGTTTCAGGGAATTTGGGGAGGCGAGTTTGGGCACATACACTTAGGGTGTGTAAGGTTCTCAGAAAATCTTGTCTGGGTCCTTGGCTAAGAGGAGACTCTGCTTTGCGCCCCCACCCCCCAGTGTAATAAACTGCCCTCCACTATCTCCATTGTCCTTCTGAGTGAGTTTGTTTCCTGGAACGCGTGGCTACTGCACATTCACCCTCTATTCCAAGAACCAAGAGTGATGCTTGATACATAGAAAGCTATTTGGGTAAAAAAAAAGTTGGTAGGTATTTGAAAGGATGAAGAATTGAACAACAACAACAAAATACCTCTTCATACACTAGCCCAATTACACAGAAAATATTTGTATAAAAAATAAGTTGGTAGATGTTTGAAAGATGAAGAACTGAACTTAAAAAAAATTTTTTTTTCATACACTAGCCAAATTACATTTTCCCAACTTGGTCTAGAACTAACCTCAGCAATGAATAAGTTTGTTCATGCAATTAATTCAGTTCTTCTGGGCATCCACACCAATTACTGGAAAAGACAAAAATCAACATTAGAATAGACACTGCTACTAAATAAAAGGTATTCAAGTATTTATATCTACTCTCTCTCTCTACAGAGTCTATAAATACACCAACCCAGACAAGCTCTGTAGGTGTTACCTGAAGCAGATTACAGCTAAGAGCCCACCCAGGTTTTCTACTTCCCTTTGGGCAATTTATCACTCACATAAACGAAGAGTCCCCAGTTTTGTTTCTGCCTAATCATTTATTGTAATGTCACAGGGAAGAAAAGAAAGCTTGGAAACTCTAACCAAAATCAGTTTAATTTTTCTATTATCACAGCAGGAGAGGAAAACGTGGGTATTCAGTTTTAAAGATAATCTCTTTTCAAGTGTGTACAAAAACTAGCTGAGTCTAAATATTATGAGCATTTGAAATGTTTTTAGATAGATCCAGGGCTGCACTGGTTTCTGCCTTTAGATCATGAAGGCCTTCGGCTGCCAGCTTTCACCTCTCAGCAGTCGCAAAGATGCCATGAGCCGCTCAGCTGTGTCTGACTCTTTGCGACCCCACAGACTGTAGCCCGCCAGGTTCCTCTGTCCAGGGGATTTCCCAGGCAAGAACACTGGCGTGGGTGGCCATTCCCTTCTCCAAAGGATCTTCCCGACCCAGGTATCGAATCTGGGTCTCCTGAATCGCAGGCAGATTCTTTACTGTCTGAGCCACCAAAGGTGCTGAGTACTCTGCAAACTGTAGATGCCACTGACTAATTCACAGAAATTCCTGGCTTAGAACTTTACAGATGAAGTTACTGCTTAAAGATTACTGTTGTCATTTTAAAAAAGCAAAGTTAATATCTGATTTGAATGTGATTACTGTTTTAATTAATTTCTATTTATATGCACTATCAATTAATTCAGTTAAAATACTGGGCTTTCAAAACCCTCACTCCCCCACCCTGAAGCGGCGTGTGCCTCCATCTGTGTGTCCTAAACTGTTGGTTTTCCTCCCTTCCTCTCTCCCTCCTTCCCTTTACTTTTGGTAAATTATAGTGATTTACAATGTTCTATTAGTTTCAGGTGTATAACAGTGATTCAGAATTTTCTCTTTTCTTTTTTCTTACTGGCTGTGCTGAGTCTCTGCCGCTGTGCAGGCTTTTCTCTTGCTGCGGCAGGCGGGGACACTCTCTAGCAGTGGTTCCTCAGCTTCTCACTGCAGGGGCTTCTCTTGTTGTGGCTCCCAGGCTCTGGACCACTGCATCAATGGTTGTGGGGCTTCTTGGGATGTGGGATCTTCCTGGGTCACGGATTGAACCCATGTCTCCTGCATTGGCAGGTGATTCTTTGTCACTGAGCAACCAGGGAAGCCCTGATTCAGCAATTTTATAGATTACACTCCATTTAAAGCTATTACAAAATAATGGCTATATTTCCCTGTGCTGTAGAATATATCTTTGTTGCTTAGCTATGTTATACATAGTCATTTGTATGTCTTAATCCCATACCCCAATTTTGTCCCTCCCCAATTGTCCCTGAGATAAAGCTGTGAGACATATAGATGTACAGACGCTGGGAGGGAAGAGGCACAAGCTGGAATCAAGATTGCCGGGAGAAATACCAATAACCTCAGATATGCAGACGACACCACCCTTATGGCAGGAAGTGAAGAGGAACTAAAAAGCCTCTTGATGAAAGTGAAAGAGGAGAGTGGAAAAAGTTGGCTTAAGTCTCAACATTCAGAAAACTAAGATCATGGCATCTGGTCCCATCACTTCATGGCAAATAGATGGGGAAACAGTGGAAACAGTGTCAGACTTTATTTTTTTGGGCTCCAAAATCACTGCAGATGGTTATTGCAGCCATGAAATCAAAAGACGCTTACTCTTTGGAAGGAAAGTTATGGCCAACCTGGATAGCATATTGAAAAGCAGAGACATTACTTTGCCAACAAAGGTCTGTCTAGTCAAGGCTATGGTTTTTCCAGTAGTCATGTATGATGTGAGAGTTGGACAGTGAAAAAGTCTGAGTGCCAAAGAATTGATGGCTTTGAACTGTGGTGTTGGAGAAGACTCTTGAGATCCCTTGGACTGTAAGGAGATCCAACCAGTCCATCCTAAAGGAGATCAGTCCTGGGTGTTCACTGGAAGGACTGATATTGAAGCTGAAACTCCAGTACTTTGGCCACCTCATTTGAAGAGTTGACTCATTGGAAAAGACCCTGATGCTGGGAAGGATTGCGGGCAGGAGGAGAAGGGGACGACAGAGGATGAGATGGCTGGATTGCATCACTGACTCGATGGCCTTGGGTTTGGGTGGACTCCGGGAGTTGGTGATGGACACAGAGGCCTGGTGTGCTGAGGTTCATGGGGTCTCAAAGAGTCAGATACGACTGAGCGACTAAACTGAACTGATTGCTCAGCCATAAAAAAGGAGAAAACACTGCTCTACCCAACAGTGTGCTGGACCTAGAGAGTGTTATGTTTAGTGAAATAAGTCAGAGAAAGACGAATACTCTATGCCATCACTGATACATGGGCTTCTTAAAGTGAGGTAAACAAACATGTCATTCACAGTTAGAGACAAATGACCTGGCGGCTCCCCGTCTCCCTTCATCCTGCTTCCCTTCCCGACTCTCTTTTCTTTGCTTTCCTCCCCCCTTCCTTCTGTGCTCTTCCTTCCCTGTCTCTCTCTGCTCTTCCTTTTTCTTCTCCTCTCTCCTTCCCTCGATCACTCTCCTTTCTCCCTCTGCCCCATGCCTTTCAGTGGCCATGTCGTAAGAGCCAAGGGGTGTTGTTATCCTTCACTCACTAAGCTGTGTCCAGCTCTTTGTGACCTCATGGACTGCAGCTGCCAGGCTCCTCTGTCCCCCCTTTTCTTCTGGAGTTTGCTCAGATTTATGTCCATTGAGTCAGTGATGCTATCTAGCCATCCCACCCTTTGCCACCCCCTTCTCTTGTTGCCTTCAATCTTTCCCAGCATCAGGGTCTTTTCCAATGAGTTGGCTCTTCCCATCAGGTGGCCAAGGGGAAAAGAAAACTTCTTTCTTCCTTTAGCACATTCACTGGAGTAACTCATAGAACAGGCTCAGCATCACTAAGTTGGTCTGTTCCTGAGCTAACTGTAGTACTAACAGATCCCTACCGTAAAATTTGCTGTATCCAGGAATCACTCAACTTTTTAACTTTCCAATTGCAAACTGAATTATTCCTTTTATATCTTAGAGGTCAGAAAAAATTACATCTTTAGGCTACTTTGCTAGTTCCAGTTCACCTGCTTTCACATTTTAAGTATTTGATTTTACAGTTTTAAGCAAACCATGGGGCTGTGTGTGTGTGTTGCTATTCTGAAATACATCACAACTTATCTCTGTTTTATGAAATGCCAGTTGAGCCCCAGAGACTGTCGGTCAGTCAGTTTGTGGTATATGCAAGTTGGGCTTGCATCTCTCTGCATTAATCAGAACGAGTATTTAAACTGAATTGGTGTGCTAGTTCACTATGACTCAATTTCATCAATTTTATCAGTTGATTACCTCGTTTAGTGGGTGTTTTCATTTTTCTATATAACTAACTTCAAAATTTAAAATTAGCCTTGTTATTGGGAGTCCAAAATTAATTTAATTTCTAACAAGAGCTTGAGAAAGGTTGCAATTAGGATACTTGATAAAGTAAGTTTTAAATCAAAAAGATCAAATGTAAAACATAGAATGATAATCTGACAAACTGGGTTTAATAATTACTGTGAATTTTGACCCAATCCACATGTAAATATCATGAAATATCTACTTTTACTCATGTCCATCAATAAGGTTTATTGGCAGAAGCCTTTTGCAAGGTAATCTGATAATACATAGTATAATAACTAGAGAAATGTTTGTAAACTTCATGACTTACCACCGGGAAATAAACATTCCATCTTAAAACCCGGGAAAATATCTGGGCATGAAGACGTCCATCATGGTGTTATTTATAACAGTAATACATCATTTTGGAGTACTGACGAGCCACTTTTAAAAATATGTATATATATTACTCATAGATTATTCAGCTACAATTTTATATAACTTTATTTTATTTGGCTGTGCTGGTCTCTGTTGCTGTGCGGGCTTTTCTCCGTGGCAGAGAGAGAGCACTCCCCTCTGACTGCAGAGCTGGGGCCCCGGGCTCGTGGCTCAGCGTCTGGGGCCCGGGGCTCCAGAGCACAGGCTCAGTAGCCCTGGTGCAGGACTGCTGCTCCGGGGCGTGTGGGATCTTCCTGGCCCAGCAATCGAACCCGAGTCTCCCTCACTGGCAGGCGGATTCTTTACCACTGAGACATCTGGGAAGCCCCCGAGAAAGATATTTTAAGTTGAAAAATGTATTGTTTTCAATTCATAAGATGCAAACTGTCTTAAAACAGTAAGACTCAGTATTAACAGGAGGGTGAAGCAGAAGCCACAGTCACTGGGACCGTCCTCATGAGCGCGTCTGTCTGGCACTGCTCCTGATGTCTCAGGGTCCCTACAGTTTCAGAAAGAAATTTCATGTGCAGGAAAACAGAGGATCACTTAAATGAATTATCATTTCTCCAAATGATGGGATACCAATGATCATTGAACACTGAGTTAGGGATAATATTTCATGGAAAATGCTCACAATATATCAAGTGAAGCGCAAGCTAGTAAATATAATACACATTCGATTTTCTGCAATAATGATTAGAAAGTGTGGAAGTCTATACATCAAACTTAAACCACAATTGTTTCTAGGCAATGGCACAATGGAAAAAACTTTGTGATTTTAGCATTTTATAGTTTCTTTAAATGAACATGCACTGATTATGAAGTTGGGTGGCCTGAAGTTGGGGTCTGTTAAAATGTTGAGGGGTGAGGTAAAGCCATTATATAAAGAATCTTGAATATATAACACTCTGGAGTATTAACACCCATTCATTTGTTTAATCACTTAACCATTATTTCATTTAACAAATACTTTCTACCCTTTTAGTCTATGATAATCACTGAGGAAGGGCTTCCCAGGTGGCTGAGTGGTAAAGAATTCTCCTGCCAATGCAGAAGACACGGGTTTAATCCCTGGGTCAGGAAGATCCCCTGGAGTAGGAAATGGTAACCGTCTCCAGGATTCTTGCCTACAGAATGCCGTGGACAGTGGAGCTGGCGGACTACAGTCCACGGGGTCTCTTACGAGTGAGACAGGGCTTAGCCAATAAACAGCAACAAAGAATCGTGGTGGAGGCCACCATGGACACACAACAGTGAGCAAAACAAACTCTCCCTGCCCTTATGGAGCTTAGTGGGGAAAAGGAACACTAATAAGAATCGCCCAAGTATGTGTATGATTATGTCCATGATAAGTGCAATGAAGGAGAGGAACAGTGCTATGAGGGTCCATGGAAGGAATGTGATATCCATATTAAAATGTTTAATTATTATCTGATCAACATATGCAGTGTCTCCCTATGCGTGTGCATGTTGTGTATGTTATGTTGTCACCAGCATCATCATCTCAGGTGAATACTCCAAAACTAGGAAAAGGAAATTCTAGGAGAAAATATCTAGGAATATCAGAAGAGTCTGAAAATTCTTCAAAAGTAATATTGGAAAAAAGCATCGAACCTTTGCGTAGTGAGTCCTGGATGACCGGCTGGAGCTCCCAGTGGTGTGCCCTGAAGACCTGGTTTTCCACCGTGCTCTCATCATTCATGCATTTTTCCCTCAGAAGCTGAAAGATAAACCTGACAAGCTCTGGCTAAACACTGGCTAAGCCGCTACACTTTCCGGTACGGGAAGGCGACATGGCCTATTCCCTGCTGTCATCCGGTCTCCTATCAGGCAGCCTCGGCAAGGAGTCTGGACAGATCACCGTGTCAGGCTGGATGCTTGGTGATGATTCAGACTGGGATTGAGCTGAAGCCTCCTCTCAGACAGCTGGGGGTCCACAGCCCTGCGCAATCCCCTTTAAACTGCAGGGAAAGTGAGACAAAGCAGAGGGCTTTGACCCCTGGCCCAAGTGGCACTGTGGTAGAGCCTGCCTGGCAGTGCAGGCGCCACAAGGGACCCGGGTTCAGCCCCTGGGCCAGGAAGCTCCCCTGCAGGAGGGAATGGCAGCGCACTCTGCCGCCCCTGCCTGGAGAGCCCCATGGACAGAGGGGCCGGGGGCTGCAGAGAGTCAGACACGATCGAGCACACGCACACGCCGCTCTGTGACATGCTCATTCAGTCCCGTAGGAAACTGCAGTGGGGCAGAAGCAGCCGCTCGGCTGGTGGCTCACAGCCCACGCGCCTGGGCTCCGGGATTTCTCTGAGCTCGGACGCACTATCCTGATTCCCCAGTCTCCTTACAAAGCAGAGTCAGGCACTGTTTCACTTTCCAACATCAATAAAACAGGTCCAATTTTCCTAAGTCGATGAGGGCCTGATAGATCTGATGACCTTTTGTCGGAATGTCATTTACAAGTATGATTAAATTATTCTCCCTGGCTGAATTGATGCCTACAGTAGATGGATCTTCCTCCAGAGGCAGCAGAAAAGTCTACCACTTTACCCTCTCTTGCACTGCAGAGATCTTTTGTAGGCAGATTACAGATTTTCAGCTTTGGGCTTGAAAAGGTGACCCTAGTGATAATGAATATTTTTTCTAATCTATTTAGGAAATGCTATCATTCTCCTTCAACCTGATTATCTATATCTATAAAAGTATATCTTCAGAGGACATGTATTTATTTAATCTAATAGGGAAAATGGAAAAAGTGACAAGAATGCTAGTCAAATTTCTTCGGCTCTTTTTTTTCAGGAAAGTAAGAAAAGTAATGAATTGACATTGCAGAGCATTGCTTACCTGCTTTTCTAAGTTTTGTACACACATGATTTTATTCAATCTTAACAATAACATTCGATGTCTGACCTTTGCATTTAGCTTACACTGTGGAGTTCCCCTACGTATTGAACACTGTTCATATATTTTGGAAACAGCAAGTCTTGCTCTCATCAAATCTATCTTTACATGAGGAGAATGAGATGCAGGCTTTCAGGGTGTCCACATCGTGTGCCTGGAGCTTAGTAGATGTCCATAAATGTTGACTGTGTAAGACAGAGTATGAGTTCAGTCAGGGCTGCCTGTCTCCAGAGTTGTGTGTGTGTGAGAGTGGCTGTGTGTGTGAGAGTGGCTGTGTGTGAGAGAACGTGTGTGTGGGAGTGGCTGTGTGTGTGAGAATGTGTGTGTGAGAGTGGCTGTGTGCATGTGAGAATGTGTGTGTGTGAGAATGGCTGTGTGTGTGAGAGTAGCTGTGTGTGTGAGAGTGGCTGTGTGTGAGAGAGAATGTGTGTGTGAGAGTGGCTGTGTGTGTGAGAATGTGTGTGTGTGAGAATGTGTGTGTGAGAATGTGTGTGTGAGAATGTGTGTGTGAGAGTGGCTGTGTGTGTGTGAGTGTGTGTGAGAGTGGCTGTGTGTGTGAGAGTGGCTATGTGTGTGAGAGTGTGTGTGTGTGAGAGTACTATTCAGCCACAAACAAGAAAGAAGTCTTCCCATTTTCAGGAACATGGGTAGATCTTGAGGGCATTATGTTAAGTGAAATGTCAGACAGAGAAAAACAAATGCTGTATTATCTCATTTATATATGGAACCTAAAACAATAAGCAAACAAACTCATAGACAAAGAGGTCAGGATTGTGGTTGTCAGAGGCAGATATGAAGAGTGAGGGAATTGGATGGGGTGGTCAAAAGGTAAAAACGTTATGGAGTCAGATTTTTTCCCCACAAAGTATATTCTTTAACAACTCTCTCAGAGTAAATTTTGGAGAGGCTCGCTTTCTTGATTCAAATATACCTGAAATGCCTTTTAAAAAATGAACTATCGGTGCAGGCAAACATAAACAATGCAAGCCATAATGATGTAGTTCAATAAATTTTTTAAAATGATAATAGGAATAATAAAAACAAAATCTTAAATAACCAGCACCCATATCAGGAAACAGAAGCTCCCTGGCATCTCAGGACCCCCCACAGAGTGTCTCCAAGTCACTGCCTTCTCTTCCCACCTCGAAGATAACCGCATCCTGACCTTTTTCTGCACGTGGGATTTTCCTTGCAGTGTGCAGAACCCTTAGTTGCTGCGTGTGGGGTCTAGTCCCTGACCAGGGACCAGACCCTGCCCGCTGCACTGGGAGTGTGGAGTCTTAACCCCTGGGCCACCAGGGCGGCCCTGTCCTGAGTTTTCACCCCATACTTTAGTTTGCCTGTGTTTGACCTTCAGGTTAATTTTAGAAAACTGTAATTCCCTCTTTTTCCAGGGAAGGAAAGTCTACTCTTCAGGAAGACTGCTTGGCCTGAGACTGACCGTGCAGGTAGCGCGTCTCAGTCCGCTATAAGCCCTCAAGTGTAAGGGCCAGACAGTGGTCAGCCTC